>SNQN01001481.1:0-10493 GCA_008642245.1 Bassia scoparia
TTTGACTTCTTGCCTCTTTGGGCCCCAGAGACAAGTTGCGGAGTCTTTGCTATCTTGCTGAAATCAAGAATTACACTTTTAGAACCCAGAGACAAAAAGATCGGTCTACTTGAAAACTTAAGAACAACCTAACTATCTTGAGTTCTGGACTTAAGGAACTGAACTCGAAAGTAGACTTGAATGGGCTAGACCTAAATCTGATTTAAGGTGCTAGACTCGAGAAAGACTCAAACCAAGATGGGCCTATTTCAGAATTAAGGACCTCTTAGACCTATAGCCATTTTGAAATTGAAAATTAGCCTAGCCTTGAATCAAAGTTCCTAGGTTGAGTCTTATGATCGAACCTAGTTCAGTTTTAAAGTTCTTAGATTGAAGTTGAAAGCGAGCCTAATCAGATTCAAGGCTTTTGGATTGAAATTGAATTGAACCTAATTCAACTTATGGTTCTTGAATTGAGACTGAATTGAACCTAATTTAGGTTTAAGGTTCAAAACGGGGTCAATCTAAGTCAGATTTAAGACTCTTGGATTGGAATCGAACCTAGGTTCAGATTACTAGGTCGAATGGAGTTTGAAATTGGATTGGATTGAAATGGGCCTAATGGATCAACAAACTTCATGTCTTGAACCATAAGGTTAAGAGACTGGGCTGGACTGATATGAAGAGTCACAAGTTAACAAGCACATTGTATGAAACACAAAAACCAATTTATTCACTTAAGGTCAGGATCTAAGTGAACTATAGTCGGCTTGGTTAAGTCTTGATAGTGATACCATGCCTAAGTAGTGAGCTGGGGTCCAATTTCACCACCACAACATTGGTGATGTATGGCCGAGATACCCCTTATATACACGCATTCTCGATAAACACGTGCTACGCGGCATGGGCGGATAGGACTTTACCTTACCATTGATCAATTTACCACATGCAACCAAGATAAAATCCCCCTTAAGGTGATCTCGAGCATAGAACATGCTTCATATTAGACCAAGGTGCCTAGGACATGCACCCTATTCGAAGGGTCACAAGCAAAATTCAATGATTATGAATATGGAACTACGAGACTTTTCAAGTCGTGTCACTCACCAAATGGTGATTATCCCAGCAGAGTCGCCAAAAACTGTAGGCTCGCCCCGCTTAGGCAAGGGGCGTTTGACCTCAGCTTCAGTGTCATGGAGTTGAGCCATGGAATCCGCATGTGAATGCGTTGGTGTGTCGTCGAATTGAGGGGATCGCCCCGTGCTATATAGGTTATTCACGGACGCCCGAAAACATTTGTGCATAATGGACCCCACGTCCAATCATAGTAACCATCGTGGGTTCGGGGACATGGTACGAATCAGATCATGTAACCCAATTCGCCCGCATTGTAGCGGCCTCTACTCGGTCTCATTGTAGCTCCATTATCATAACAATTGAATCAAAAGAGCCTATCGATTTGACTTGAAAACACCACTATTACTAGGTGAGTTTGCTATTATGTACGAGCAATGACTTCTATAATGGACAGGCGATCACTTGATATGTTAGTCAATGTTAATAAGTGCTTAGAACGTTCGTCCATGATTATCTGACTTTAATTTGACAAGCGATTAGATTCCGGTCTTGTTTAAGCAATATTATACAAGTGTGATTGAATATATATACATGAGACATGGAAAAACAAAGTTAGTAAGGCATAATATGTATGTATGTCCCTCTCACCTTGTCACTGCAAACAATCGAATTTTAGAATAAAACTCAAAGGAATCGCCTTTCGATTGAATTGCTAATTGAGACAAACAAACGCGTTAGTATTGACATAATGATATGTATAATAAAGAATGAAAAACCAAGAAAACATGGAAACAATGAAAATGAATAAATCCACATATTACAATGAACGATTAACAAGTGAGTTTCTACATTGCTTCTAATTGAATTAAAACTCAAAATAATGATTAGTCAAATATTAAAAGTGACAAATGGATTTGAAAAAGAGTGAAAGAAAGGTTTTTGGTGAGTAATCTCAGATTTATACCCTTATATCGCCTTGTTGATTCGAGAGAAATCGATGCTTGAATCGATACGAAGTGTTTTGTGTGTTTTGAGAGTGTATGGATGTGTCTCGTGACTTGTGAAGTGCTATTGAAAGTAGTGTCAAGTGAAGGTGAGAGAGTCAGTGAATTGTGCGTATGAAGGTCGTTCCGGACTGAGCAAGGCGAGCAAGTATTTTATAGGCACGAGGCAAAACGAGCAGGCAAAACCCTGCGTATATACGCTGGAGATGAGCGTATATTACGCAGGTGAGGAGCGTATAACGCTCATCCCAGCGTATATACGCTTCTCCTTTTCCATGGATTTTGGCAAATTCGTATACTAAGGTTGAGCGTATATACGCTCCTGTTGAGCGTATACGCTCCTGTTGAGCGTATTATACGCTCTTCACTTGCGTATATACGCTCAATGATTTTGTATATTTTTTCCAAAAATCTCGAAATATTTCGATTTCCTCCGGATTTATTCGTGATTTCCCTTGATTCGACGCACCTAGACATCCTTGCTCTCCAAGCAAGGATTCTAGATGTTCTAGAAGTTCCACGTATTTCCGGAGTATTTTTCTATTATTCACTATTTCTCTGCGTATTCTGCGTATTTAAAACATTGCAAATTCATAGAAAATCATAGAAAAATCAGGAAAATAATTTGAAAATATTGGCGGATTCAGGAAAAATGTGACGCACATGATGGGAAACAAAAAGCACGAGAATCGCCAGTGTAACTCGTTTGTAAACCTTTGAAAACCTTTGACAACACTTGAGTTTATCGAGAAACCGAAAGAAAACATGTTTGCCCTTGTTATGGACCTTTGCTCAATAATTCCGAGTGCGACCTCACGTATTTCCAACTTTCTGAGTTCAAAGCATCTTTTCCGAGTCGAAACAAACGCGAACGCGTATATTCATCACCGGATTACTCATTTGGGAGACACATTTATCGGTGTCTACAAACTCGGCCTGTCGGTTTTGAATGGGAGATGGAATGTGCTGCACTCATCCTAGTTGCCGAAGTACGGATCAGGACGATAGGGCTCAATGATGTCGTGATGTCGAACTCAAGCCGTAGTAAGCAGTCCTGTTGTCTCGATGGTTGGCTTAGGCCAAATGGGCAAAAGTCCACTACAGCAGTGGAAAAGGTACAAGTGTTATATAAAAATTCTTGAAAGAAAACCAAGGCAAACAAAATTGAAGTGAAAAAATTTAACAAAGTGAAATGAAAAGTATTGTAAAGTGCTTATTACCTCACCATGCTCGACACGTGACGGCCACTGCTTGGCACGTGGGTCGCAATCCCGAACAGCCGATAGGTAAGGACGAAAGCATGGAAAATACTCATATATCCATGCCTGTAGCAGTGTCAAGTATCCAGCAATAATCTTACACTGGCCACGACTAGGAACGCCTAACAATAACGATAAAGGTATGCAAGTGCAGCAGAACCACCACGAGTAAGACGAGGACCCTATCTAAATCACGCAGCCTCATGATGTTACTAGGATGTACGGGACCGCCGGTCTTGTCGACGAAGAGTGTGGACCCAAAGGGTGAGGAGGAGGTATCCCGTGGCATGAGACTCCGGGCTCTAGACGCATCATCTCGGACACATGGTGACGATGCTAGTATCCCTCAAGCCGCTGTCGTTCCAGAAATTTTCGCTACCATCTCAGCCTTCGTCGAACCAAGGACTGTGGCACACTTCAGCTTGCAGGTCATCGTTCTTCCACGTTGAGAGCCTGAAACAGGAGATGCCATCAAGGTATTACGCAGAAAGTCCAAACATCTTTGAAGCATAATAGTCATTGTCCCTGAATGGCAAGTAAGTGAAAGCTGTTCGTATCCAGATGTCACCGCTCAATGAACGCACTTGATAAGCGCAACATCTATGTGATCAAACATGGTGCTATGCAGGTGGAGGAGACCAGAATGCTCCACCAGCTGGTGCACCCAAGCATAAATCATCTGTAGCGGTCCTGACACTCGGATCGAACTCTCCTCCCATGTGATAGATGTGCGCAAGATGTTAATCGATTATAGCAAGTGATGACACCTCTGTCATTTCGGTCCAAAGTCATAGCTACGTGGACTAGGAAACTAGGACATGACCGACGGCATCTGACGGTCCACATCTACGGCCCTTGGACCAACCAAGACCATCATCGACGAACTTCGACTTCTTCTTACCAGTCGAAGGCAAGTACTAGAAAGCTGCCTGAACACAGAAACGCCTCTCTTATCCCGACGAGCCTGTACACACCCGATACAACCGTAGTGTCGCGAGGCCTGTGAGCATCATCCTCCTGAAATGGTGGATCTATCCTCAAGTCATCCGAACTCTCGTCGGCGGGATTGTTCAGGGGACTGCGAAATAGAAGCGGATGAAACTGTATAGAGTTATCCTCTGCCTCGATCCACTCCTCCTCCTAGCAGACGCAGTCACCCCGCGTTCCCGCTTCGCGAGAAGAAACTGATTGCCCATATTTGTTGGCTCACAAAATTAAATAATGATTGACGATCTAATTCTTTTTAACGTAAGCTACAACGTTCTGTGATTTTTATTATTATAAATAACTGTCACCTTTTATTATTCATTTTCAATTAATATTTAATTTACAGCTCTCACAATTAATTCCGCAAATACTTAAATTGTACCATTGTATTATTATTATATAATAATTTATATGTCAACTTTTTAATTGTCAAATATCAATACATATTTGATTATATAATTCCTGACACGTAATTCCAAACTACTAATTATACACCTATAAGTTAAAATAAAATGCAAACTATACAATCATCAACACACAATTATAAAGAAAATCACTCAAATGAATTAGTTAACATTAATAATGCAAGCAATCATTAACAACACTAATATAGATTTATTCGATCACACTATAAGTACAATGAGAATCAACACACTAACTCGAAATATTTATAAACAATAATTCATTTCCAATGGTGACCTGCTTGTAACAATCATGCACAGTCACCATGGGACCTGCTGTGTGATAATCACGCAGGTCACCATGGGACCTGCTTGTGATAATCACGCAGGTCACCATAGGACCTGCGTGTGTACAATCACGCAGGTACCATGGGACCTGCTTTGACAATCACACCAGTCACCAAGGACTTGTGTGATTTTGACACGCAAGTCAAATTAGGGGGAAAATAAAAAAAAAAGAAAAAGAAAAAAAGATACTAACTCTCGCGGGGCAGCCTTCAACGGAGCCTCTACAAGCGTTGCTTCCCTTCGCGTCGTCCTTTGGAGGCATTTTGTCTATATTTTATGGTACAAGAGTTCAAATTCAATTTGATTTCCGTTACAAATCCACATATTCACACAACTCAAGTACCTATTGAAGTACATTTTAACTCCTTCAATCGTCGTAATACATTGAGGCAACATTATCTAAAATATATGCATAAAAAAATTGACTTACCAATAAATCTAGCCACAAGAAACACATACTTAACTATTTGCTTTATTTACACTTTTAAGTGGAACAATTTGTTCGAAAATGTAACTTCAAAAACCTTCCTACTCATAGTTTCCACCAAGTCTTCATAAATGGAGAATGGATGTAGAGACATCCAACTCACTAGCATTCTGAATCAGTAAGTTTGCTTAGAAGGAGTTTGCAACTTATCTGTTTTCAATATAGCTTGTATTGAATCTTTCACTCTAAATGGACACTCCCAATCTCCCTTAATATCATTAAGTATAAACATGGGCAATGAACGCGAGCCCTTGATTCATGTTCAAGTTTTAAAACAAAACCATTCTTTATACATAATTTCCTGTCACTACAATATACATGCACATATCATCAAAATTCAAGCAACAGACAACATACATACCCAATTCTTGTAGATAGTGAAACAACATACATACCCAATTTCCTGTCACATTACCTAACTGGCTCAATTTTTCCATTTTTTAAGATAGCAGACAACATACATACCCAATTCTTGTAGATAGTAGAAATACAGCACAAAGGGGATAGCCTCTTATGGAACTCACGAAATTGAACAGTACCTAGTTGAGATCCAGGAACATCCAATTGTAAATTTTCATTAATTAAAATTAAACTACTTATTATTTATGGGTTGAATTCCTTCACAATTAAACTACTCAACCTCTTTAGCACACAATAACACAATGTATACACAAGTTTAAGCATCCAAAATTATGAAAAATAACTTTGAACCCCATTTTTAAAAATATGACTAAAACCCAATTAAGAGAAGCATAAAACTGATTTATAAAATTGAAATTGAACACACCTGTGGTGGTTCGCCGGAGTTGCGAGGGGGCAGCGACGAACTTGGGCAAATGGGTGTCCGATGGAGARGCTGTCCGTCGAGTAAGTGGGGGCCGCGCCGATCAYAAGAGGAGAGGAGAGAGAAAGGGGTTTGGATTGTGAATCTGAGTTGCTAAACGGCGGGATGATGGGATCGTTGGTGTGCGGCGGCYACGGTGGTGAGTGAGTGAATGAGTTGTGCGTGATGACGGTGATTGGTGGCCTGAAATTAGCGACGACGTTGTACAACGGTGGTGAGTGAAGGATGAAGGTTTAGAGAGAGAGGGGGGGATGAGGGTGAGTTGTGCGTGAGTGAGTGAATGAGTGGGGGTGAGTATTGTGAGGGTACTTTAGTCCTAACACTCAAAATACAAAAAATACGGGCGGTATACAAATAAATACCTGGCGGTATTTAGCAACCCCCTAATACTATTGTGCAATGAAAAGATTCACCCAATAATTCTCTCAAATCAAGGCTTGTTGAATCATGATTTTGTTCCTGTTAAATCATGTGCATTATGTGTGTCTACTAAGCCTGCTTTCAAGAAAGAACATAGGAAATCTATGGCTGATTTGTTTTGTGTGCATTGCAAGAAGCAAGGTCACACTATTGATTTCTGCTTCAAACTCGTTGGTTATCCTGAGTGGTTTCAAAACCAAAAGTCTAAAGCTCTTGTTAAATTTGCAACAAATGTTCAAGCATCTGATGCACTTGGTATTCTTGGGCATGGTCTTACTACTTATGCTTCTACTGCTTATCCTGCAACTCATGATCCTTCAATGATCTCTATTGTTTGTCAAAAAGTTCTAAATTCAAGAATTCTTTTGTTCAGTTTGATCCTTTGTCATCTCCAACATAGTTTGCAGGCACTGCTATTGTTTCTCAAGCTCAATCTTCTTCTTCTTTGTTTCCTGCTATCAATTGGATTGTATATACGGGTGCTACTGATCACATGTCTTCATATCTTCCTTTATTCTCTTATCTTCATTCTCTATCTGTGCTAGTTAGAGTGTCCAAACCTGATGGATCTTCTAAGCTTGTTAAACATTTGTTGGATCTATTTCTCATAATTCTCAACTTGTTTTAACAAATGTTTTATATGTACTTGATTTAAAGAACAATTTACTTTCAGTTGGCAAACTTGTTAATCAAACTTTTCTAATTGTGGTGCTTGACAAACTGCCTTGCACTTTTCAAGACCCTATATCTAAAGAAATCAAGGCTAGTGCCGTCATACAATCTGAACTTTACATCTTTTCTTCTAACTAGTCTGCTAATTTTATTTCTTCCGTTGTTAATAATGTTGCTACTTCCACTAGTATGGATATTGTACAAGCTATATTAGGACATGCCTCATATGGCAAATTGCAACACCTTGATTTTGTTTCTTTTGTTCATGATCATACTTGTACCTCTAAATGTTTGGTTGGATTGTTAGCTATTTGTTGATTAATTAAGCAAATATTATTGACATGCATAGAGTAATATAAATGAACAAAACTTGCGTTTAAATGAATTGAAAATATTGGTACATGTACGAAGTTCATGGTATAATCCTTTAAGTATTATTAATAAAGTAGAAAAGTTGATTTAAATGATAGTAAAAGCATTCAATAATTATTATAATGTGAAAAATTAATTTATAAAATACTACCTCCGTTTTTTTAGATGTTCCGTTTTTTCATTGGTCGTTTTCAAATAGATGTTCCAACCAATTTAAAAATAACTTTTTTACCTTTTACCTACTTTATTACTCTAACATTAATGAATTACTCATTTCTAAAGCCAACTTTCATATTTTACCCAATCTATTCACTTAAAAATTACTTATTTCTCATAAAATTGCATTCACACATTTATTTTTACCTAACTTATTCAACTTTTTACCCAACTATTCAACTTTTTACCCAACTTACTCAACTATTTATTCAATTCAAATAAATTCTTAAAAATTGTTCCAAAATGGTATGAACATAAAAAAACGGAGGGAGTAGTAAAAATACGAGTAGTTGGTTGTAAGCTATTCTCTTCGCTAATAAGTTAAAATGAATTCGAATGTACAAAAATAATTATTATAATAAGTTAGCGAATCTAACAAGCTTTGAAACCATGAGTAATAAACGACTATTTAAATATTGGCTTATTTTTAGAGGATGGAGTAAAGGTTGTATTATTTTGACATTTTTTTGTGTACCACCCGGTTCACTTTATTGGACTAATCCGATTCGAGATCAGTATTGGGTGGTTAAGTTTCAGTCCTCTCCCAATTATTGTGCGAGGGACTCTCTTTCATTTTATTATTAACTTAGTTTCATGTCCGGCGTTTGCGCGGGTTGTTGTTGTCTATAATGTTTCGGTTTATGGTGACTCTATTTGTGCGACTCTTTTTTGTTTCTCTATTTGTGTTCTGTACATGGTTTGTAGTTTATCTTTATATTCAGTTTAGTGGTTTACTAAATCTATATATGTTAATTCCTTTTATGTCGTTTTAAATAATGGAATTATTCCTCCTCTTTGCTTGTGACATATCTGGGAAAGGGCTCATTATATGGTGACGACTCGTAAATCATCATATACTTGGCTATCACAAATCAAAAGTATTTCAAGTTTATGACTTAAACAACTTGACCTTTTTTACATGATTTAATTTGTTATCATTGTCGCACTGAGCGTAGTTATTAATGGTAACAATGCAGGAAATTATAACCGTCAAATATTTGTATCAACATTCCGCCATATTCTATACTACTAAATGCTTGGCGTAGTATTGTTCGAATACCGAATTGACTTTTACCTCTGTAATATTATGCTATATAAATGGTCACAATTAATTTGTCTTGTGTCAACAAACGCAGGGTAAGTATAAAAAAATTAGCGTATTTGTATGTAACATTTTATCTAGAGAAGTTGGGTGCTTTTTGGGTGAATCATATTGAAAAAATACAATTAATAGAAATATTTGTAAATTTATATTAGAATGCTTAACTAATAAATACTTTTCAAATCAGTTTATCTACCAATCACTCACGCATTCAAAGTTTGCATCATCAATTCTTAAGTTGTATTTTAATACCCAAACTTTAATTTATACGATATGTTATTCTGACTACTATCTATAGCATCCAAATTTGGTTATTAAAATACAAACTAAGAATTAAAATACATCTTATGATAAACTATTGCAAGAAACGGCCAAATACAAAATTATCTATATACTAGCCGTTGCACCGCACGCGATGCGCGCGGTACTCCGAACTTTATGTTAAACGTTAGTTTATATAATCAAAACAATCAATTACACATAATACCACATTATGTCATAATAYGAAAGTACGTGAAGTAATTAAGATGACAAATATAACACTTATCGGAGGGATGYGAGCAATTGTTGGGGCTTGTACTTCATGTATTATTTGATAGTAACTTGTAGGGAAATGAATTATCCTYTAATAAGCGCTTGTGATACCAAAATACCTAAATAACAAAAATCTATAACATTTTCTAAACTCTTAGTATTTGTGCCTTTACTAATCAACATCTCCAGCTTTATATCTGTTGGCACAGTCAGTACCTAGGACTAGTGCTGGTGCTGCTCCTGCACCGTCTTGGCACCCTGCACAGACCCCGAGGCAGGTTCTGTACCCTACTATTGCTGATTTGGTTTAGCTGCGGCCAYTTGCTGCTGCTCTATCTGCTTTGCTTCCCTGCATGCATCCCCAGATATGAGTTCCCAGACACCAATTCAAGGTAGAAAAATGTTGGGTTGGAACACAATCTGCAATATATCAAAGACAATTCCAGAAACTAAGATTGCAAAATAAATGTTCAATAACTAAAATGAGGACAAATGGAAAATCGATAAGTAATTTCAATAATTTATGATTCCCTTTTGGTTTATACAAGATGAAAATCAACTGAATGTATGTCATTGCTTTTTAGAATTTCTTAATGTTTACATCAATCCTAAACAGAAATAGTATCAAAACCTCAATTCACTAATCTTTGCTAATTACTTATCTGATTCGACATTGCATAGTCTTTCCCCGCAAGTCACAACTAACAAACACGTAACAAAATTAAGAAACCTAGCTATAAAATTCTGCACTGCTGATTAGATTGGTATAAACAAACACAAAATTAATAGCT
>SNQN01001481.1:19367-34435 GCA_008642245.1 Bassia scoparia
TGTACTTCCATTTTGCTCTCTCTCTCTCGTTCCTCTCTCATTTCTCTTCTGGGTAAGAAAGATTCGGTTCTATAAATTTTTTTCGACTTACTTACAAAGCACATTTTCCATTCGTCTCAGTTAGGATCTGCAAGCTGTCCGTTCGGTTTATTACGGTAATGTCAGCTGAGTCGTCTTTGTATTTTCTATTTATACATTGTTTATTTTTATGTCGTAGTTATTCATTCTTTATTTTTCATTTTTTTTTTCGCATTTTTGTGTTTTCAATTGCGATTAATAGATGCTGGGGTATTCTGGTCTTCCAATTCAACTTGAATCTTCTCTTCTTCTTGCTTCTCTCTGTCTTTTGTCGAGGGGGAATCACTACAGAAATTCTCCTTAAATTATTTAGTACCAGCGTAACTAATTTTTTTTTTTTTTTTGCAATTCGTTGTTTTGGGATTTTTTTTATCGGTTCAACTACTGTTTTGTTTCTGCGATTTTTTACTTTCAGATTTCTCAGTTCATTTTTGAATTATAGTTTACTTCGATTCGCATATCTGATTATTACTCTTTTTGGCGAAAATTTTCATCTTTCTTCTTCAATTGTATAGTTTCATATTCAATGGAACGGGCGAAAACAGATTTCGTTTTATCGGTTGTTTTTGAGAGGATATTCTCTTTTCATTCTCGTTCGGCTTCAATTTTGGTTTTTTATTTGCCATTTATCGTGTCTTTTTAATTTCTCTGGGATCTTTTCAGACCGGCCTTCAAATCTATGCCGCCCCTCTATCTGGTCTAGATCTAGTTACCCAATCCGAATGATCTGCCACACTGTTCGTTTTCAGTGTGCTCTGCCTACACTGTTAATGTTTCTCTAGCGTCTTATCTTTTCTCTATTGAGGTTTTTCCTGATTCTCTGCAATCTTTTCGATTTGTTCTCATTTTCTGGGTATTTTCCGTTTCCTTCATTTCCTGTTTGGGTTGTCTAACCGGTCTCTTAACCTAAGAGCCCTCTCACCTAGAGACCGGTTGATTTGCGGTCTCTTTGACCTTTTTCAACCGGTCTCTTAGGCTTTTTTTTTGTAGTAGTGAAAAGAGAACTTAAAGAAAAACGGAGTGAATGCGAAATTGCTATTGCTAGTTGTGATCATCTAGAAAGAGTATGTCATGAGTTGAAAAATCAAGTAGCTGAATTAGAAGTTGAATTGGACAAGTGTAAGGTGGAACTAGAAAGAACAWGATCTTCCAAACCTATTTTTCCAAGTGATGGTGAAGGACTGGTCCCCCAAGGAAACCACATGGATAAAAGAGTTCAAAAGAGGTAAGTATGTCATGACTAAAGACATGCATGTGTGCTATCAATGTGGTATGAATGGACATAAGATTGATGATTGTCCTGCTAGGAAGAAAAGTGTAAACAAAAACAACAAACATGTGAAATTAGTTTGGAGAAGAAAAGACAAACAAGAACAAACTATTGAAAAAAAGGGACCTAAGAAAATTTYSGTTCCTAAAWATAATGTCTGATTTGTTTTTGTAGGCTAAAGTGAAGGGTAGTACCTATTGGTATTTGGATAGTGGATGCTCAAGACACATGTCCGGAGATAAGAAGCAATTCCTTTCACTAGTAGCCTATGATGGTGGAACTATCACTTTTGGAGATAACAGCAAGGGAACCATCACTGGTTTAGGTAAGGTAGGTAAGACAATTTCACAAGCAATAGATGATGATTATTATGTTGAAGGCTTGCAACATAATCATTTGAGCATTTCACAATTGTGTGACAAAGGTAATAGAGTGGTGTTTCAAGCCAACCTATGTCATATAGTTAATTCACAAACAAGTGAAATTGTGTGTGAGGGAACCAAAAGAATTGATGTGTACATCACCTTTCTGGATCAAATTCCTCAAAACAAGTCCATCTATTTGAAAGTTGTTTCTAACAATAATCAATGGATATGGCATAAGAGATTTGGACTTGCTAGCTTGACAATCTTGAATAAACTTAAGTCTCATGATTTGGTGATAGGACTCCCTAACATCAAATATGAGGCAGGTAAGGTTTGTTCAGAATGTGTCAAGGGGAATCAGGTCAAAATCACTTTTAAGCCCAAAACTGCTATGAGTACCAGCAGGCCCGTCGAACTTGTACACATTGATTTATGTGGACCTATACGTGTACAAAGTTGAAGAGGTCATAGATATGTTTGTGTTATGGTTGATGATTATTCCAGGTACACTTGGGTAATTTTTCTACACCCAAAAGATGAAACATTTGATGAGTTTGTAGCACTGGTGAAACATGTGGAGAACCAGCTTACACACAAGTTGATTTCGGTAAGATCCGTCCATGGTACTGAATTTGAGAATGCTAACTTTATTGATTATTGTAGGGAAAATGGAGTAAGTCACAACTTCTCATCCCCTAGAACACCACAAAAAATGGCGTTGTTGAAAGAAAGAATAGAACTCTTGAGGAGATGGCGAGGACGATGCTCATTGAGAGTGGTCTCCCTAATAGTTTCTGGGGTGAAGCTTTTAACACTGCTTGCTACATTCTGAATAGGGGTCTATTAGACCAAAGTTGAATAAGACTCCCTACGAACTCCTTAGAGGTCGAAAGCCCAACATTGCATACTTCTGTGTCTTTGGATGCAAATGCTATGTACATAATAATGGGAAGAACTAGCTTGACAAATTCGACCCTAGGAGTGATGAGTGAATCTTCCTTGGATATTCTACTCAAAGCAAAGCATATAGAGTTTTCAATAAGAGAACTTTATCTATTAAGGAGAGTATCCATGTTATCTTTGATGAGTTTAAAATGTCTTTTGAGATTTCACAGGTACAACCTAATGAAGAAATTGGATTGATGGAGTTCACGGGGACCAAGCTGCTAGTTCTCCGAGAGACTTGCAAGCAGACCTAGGTCCACCTACTGATCCACCAAACAATGAGGGTAGAGGACCTAGAGGAGAATTGAAGAAGAAAACAATGAGGATTCAGAAAGGGAATTAGGATTTGATGGTTCTCCGGATACAAGACAGGTAAGAGGTTTAGGGAAACAGATGAGCCCATTAACGATGAAACAACATTGATGTGTGTGTTTTGCATAGTGTCTTTACTGTGTCCCCATGGCTTTTTCTAAGCAATTTCTCGCTTGTTTTGCTCTATTTTCCATTGGATTTTATGCTTGGTTGGAGTGTTTGTTTCCAATTTATTTTGTAGGAACAATGGTCTAATTGCGCTTGGAATCGACTCTTGGAGCGAGGTTTGCTAGTTAGGAGGTTGAAAGCTACTCAAAAGGTCATTTTTGTGTTGACAGGTTCTCATACCCGAGTGGGTTTCCAGATACCCGACCGGGTTTGCATTTGGTACATAGAAGATGATGTTGTTTTGAAGAAAAAGTTGCTACACGCACCCGAGTGGGTTTCCACATACCCGACCGGGTGAGCATTACGTCATTTTGAGCAACAAGTTCATACCCGGGTGGGTTTCCACATACCCGGCCGGATCTCCATTGAAGAAAACTGAAGTAGCTGCGTACCCGGTCGGGTTTCCACATACCCGGCCGGGTCACCTCTTTGACTTAGAGATTTTTGAGCTTGTATTTTTTCTGACTTGCGTACCCGGTCGGGTTTCCACATACCCGACCAGGTTCGGTCTTATTTTGGCTCGACTTTTCATTTTCCCTCGTGTTTTTGTAAGGGGTTTTATTAGGTTTTTGGGGGGATTGTTCAAGCACGTTTTCACTTCCTTTTCAAGCTTTTAGACAAGACTTAGGGTTCTTATGTTCTTGTTTGGGGATTGTAAAATAACGCTTTGTCATTGCAATTTCAATCATATTTGAAGGTATTAGTTCAATTCCTTTCTTTGTTCTTGTTTTTATTCTTGTTTAATTACTTCATGCTCATGAATTTTATCATTAAACTTGTTGTTAATTTCAATATGCATAGTGAGTAGTTTACTTCTAGGGCTTGGTGAAACTATGCAAAGGTCATGGTTCTTGTTTGATTTTTAGGATTTAAATTTGGTTTGTCTTGGAAATTCAATTGATAGGTTTTGGATTGATTGCATGTTTGGCCAATTTGCAAGTATTATTTACTCAATTCTATAAGCGAGAGCTGCGAGTTTAAGCGAAAGATTTTTATCTTTGAACTGTTAAATGATAATCGTGATAGCTTACTTTATTATTTAGTTGTGGAATTTGATTGCGTGAGTAACTTAATCCTTTGCCTAAATTCATTCCTATCCCAACTGTTGTTCTTAAATCATGATCGATGCATAGTGAATCCTCTTTGCCCTAGGTTTTTAAATAATTGAATTTTCGTCACTACTTGTTTTGTCTTACAATCAGTCGTTCAAAAACTCCAACTTTTAATTGTTAGCGATAGTGAACTTGGTTCAATTTGTGACTTTATTTGTCCTTCCACAATGGTTCGACCCTACTTTCCCGACTATACTAGTTAAGGGAATTAGGAATTATTTTTGGTAGTAAAACGACCTATCAAAATTTGGCGCCGTTGCCGGGGAAAGCAATAATTTTACTCTTTGAATTTAGCGTTTGCTTTTGCTAACCCACTCGAAGAACAAATGTTCTTCCGGCGTACTTACGTTTGTTCTAATTTTTTTGTGCATGACCAGGAGTAACAACAGGCAACCTTTGCTTTTTGATCCTGAGATTGAAGCAACTGCTCGCAGAACTCACGCAAGTGCAAAGAAAAGGAGAGCGGAGGCCCGTAAACAAACAAGACAGGCCCCTCAATCTCCTGAAATGGTCTTGACAATGAAGAACCCGTTGATTACTTGGATGACTGACGAAGAGCTCTACTTGTACCTCTTCCATTTCTCTTTGGCGGGCAAGGCTCAACGTTGGTATAATTCTCTTCCTAACACCATCACCACTTGGGAGCAATTGTCTGATGCTTTTCTAGTGAAGTATTTTCCCAGTTACAAGACTCATGATTACAGAGTCAAGCTCTACAGTTTTTTCACAAGATGCGGGAGAGACTTTTCATGATTCTTGGGAGAGATTTAAAGACTACCAATATATGTGCCCTCATCACGGTATTGAGAAGGAATTTCTGATGCAATCTTTCTATAATGGTCCTTATAATGAGACTAAGATGATGGTAGATGGTGCAGCTAGCGGCTCTTTCATGAATAAACAAAATTTTGAAGCTATTTCACTCTTGGATACTCTTGCTGAAAATCAATGGAATAGCTCATCTAGGCGCGCAGCTCAAGCACCAAGGAAAGGGAAACATGAGGTTGAAACTTATTCCCTTCTTTTATCGCAAATTTGAGCTTTGAATGAGAAAATTGATGGGATGCGTCTAGGTGCCAATACATCTATGCCCGTCAATGCTATGGATACTTCTAGCCAAGGTGGAGTTGCTTGTGATATTTGTGGTGCACAAGGTCATTCTCTTATGGAGTGTTCCGCTAATCTCAATGGAGTTATGGGGGTGCAAGAGCAAGTCAATGCTTTTCAATCTCGGCCTCCTTTCAACAACAATAGCTACTATCCTGGCATTCGGAATCATCCTAACTTGTCATATCGTAACAACAATGTGCTCAATTTTCATCAACAACACTTTCCACCACAAGCACCACAATAATAATATGGGTGTAGACACCTGAAAATGTGTCTCCCCAAATGAGTAATCCGTGATGAAACATACCACGTCTCGCGTTTGTTTCGAATCAGAAAAGATGCTTTGAATTCACAAAAGTTGGAAATACGCAAGGTCGTACTCGGAAATATTGAGCAAAGGTCAAAGGCAAGGCAAAAATATTTTCTTTCGGTTTTCTCAAAGGTTTTCAAAGGTTTTCAAAGGCGATTCTCATGCTTTTTGATTTTCATCATGTCCGTCACATTTTTCTGAATCCGCCAGTATTTTTAAATTATTTTTCTGATTTTTCTATGATTTTCTATGAATTTTGCAATGTTTAAATACGCAGAATACGCAGAAAATACGTGAATAATTAGAAAATACGCGGAATGTTCTAGAATCATACTTTCTTGCGAAAGGAGGCGTCTAGAATAATCCGTAATCTTAGAAAATCGAGACGTATGGCAAAGAATTATTCCGAATCAAAATATTTCAGATTTTTGGAAAAAATATATACGCTTTGAGGAGCGTATATACGCTGAGGAGCAGCGTATATACGCTGCCTTTGAGCGTATATACGCTGCCCCTCAGCGTATATACGCTCCTCAGCGTATATAACTCTTTGATCACGAATTGCTCCCATAGAGAAGCGTATATACGCTCAGGATCAGCGTATATACGCTCCCCATGAGCGTATATACGCTCATCCTCAGCGTATATACGCTCCCTATTCTTCCTCCGCGCCTATAAATGCACACTTCCATATATGCACACTTCGGGTCTACGATTTCTCCCGCTACAGAAATCCAGCACAACATCTTTCGGGTCTACGATTTCTCCCGCTACAGAAATCCAGCACAACCATCTTTCGGGTCTTATGGTTTCTCCCGCTACAGAAATCTCAAGCAAACACATCTTTCGGGTCTTGGAATCTTCTCCCGCTACAGAAGTTCCGTCAGCACATCTTCGGGTCTTGGAATCTTCTCCCGCTACAGAAGTTCCGTCAGCACATCTTCGGGTCTTGGAATCTTCTCCCGCTACAGAAGTTCCGTCAGCACATCTTCGGGTCTTGGAATCTTCTCCCGCTACAGAAGTTCCGTCAGCACATCTTCGGGTTTTGGAATCTTCTCCCGCTCAAGAAGTTCCGCGCATTCTTCGGGTTTTGGAATTTTCTCCCGCACCAGAAATTCCGCATACACACATCGCAACTCTCCCGAAAAGCCAAGGTCAGCCGTAGGGAGAAAACCACCCGAGGATCCAGGCGCTTCCGAGGGCACAACACCGCATGGGGCGCGGTAACAGGTAAAACTAACATTTGTTTTGCAGGTACCGGCGTAAGGGTAACTCAGGGTCGCAGAACGTCTTGAGTTGCTCTCCGTCCCGAATCGAATACTTTGACTTTCGTCTTACGAGACTATCGTCTCTTCAGACTCAGTCAAAGTGGGGGCTTCTGTAGACACCTGAAAATGTGTCTCCCCAAATGAGTAATCCGTGATGAAACATACCGCGTCTCGCGTTTGTTTCGAATCAGAAAAGATGCTTTGAATTCACAAAAGTTGGAAATACGCAAGGTCGTACTCGGAAATATTGAGCAAAGGTCAAAGGCAAGGCAAAAATATTTTCTTTCGGTTTTCTCAAAGGTTTTCAAAGGTTTTCAAAGGCGATTCTCATGCTTTTTGATTTTCATCATGTCCGTCACATTTTTCTGAATCCGCCAGTATTTTTAAATGATTTTTCTGATTTTTCTATGATTTTCTATGAATTTTGCAATGTTTAAATACGCAGAATACGCAGAAAATACGTGAATAATTAGAAAATACTCCGGAAATACGTGGAACCTTCTAGAACATTCTAGAACTCCTTGCTTGGAGAGCAAGGGTGTCTAGGTGCGTCGAATCAAGGGAAATCACGAATAAAATCGGAGGAAATCAAAATATTTCGAGGTTTTTGGAAAATATATACGAAATCATTGAGCGTATATACGCAAATGATGAGCGTATATACGCTCAACAGGAGCGTATATACGCTCAACAGGAGCGTATATACGCTCATACAAGATATACGAAATTGCCAAAAGCTTATGGAAAGTGAGAAGCGTATATACGCTCAGGATGAGCGTATATACGCTCCTCATGAGCGTATATACGCTCATCCTGAGCGTATATACGCAGGGTTTGTTGCTTCCTCGTTTTGCCTCGTGCCTATAAATACTCCCTTGCCTTGCTCAGTCCGATACGCTCTCACACACGCACAATTCCCGACACTTCACTTCATACGCATACTCTCTCTCTCTCTCTCTAAAACACTCTAAACACATCACACATTCGTTTTAATTCAAAGCATCGATTCTCTTTCGAATCAACAAGCGATAACAAAGGTTGAATTCTGAGATTACTCACCAATAATCTCTCTCACTTTCTTTTAATTTGACTAACCATTGTTATGAGTTTTTAATGTAATTAAAACAATGTAGAAACTCACTTTTAAATTGTTTCATGTAAATATGTAGGGTTTTCACAATGTTTGCAAGGTTTTCATTGGTTTTTGGTTTTCATTTCATTATTATTATCCATTGTCAATACTAACAATTCTTTATTTTGTATAGCAATTCAAGGCGAAAGATCCATTGCGCTTGCGTTTTATCATGGACTAACAATTGTTTTCTTTGTTTTCATGTAGCGATTCAAGGCAAAGGATTCGTTTCATTGTGTTTTACAAACTAACTTTTGTTTTCTTTGCAGATTTAGGGTAAGATGAGTTTGCATATACTTTGAAGTTTATGCACTTCATATTATTGCATCTTGTCATTGTTGTATAACTTTGTATATATTTTGCTAAACAAAGACCGGAATTATGTGAATCACTTTAAATCAGATTAACTATGGACAACCTGTTTTAGGCACCGTTTTAACATGATTAATACAAAGTGGTCACAATTTCTAGGTTAGGTAGTCTCTTGTGCATAATAGAAACATACTCACTTAGTAATCTTTAGGGCTAGTGCGTTTCTAAGGTGCTAAAAAATGTAAGTTGTGTGCATCCAATAAATCGTGTTTAATGGAATTACAATGAGACCGAGTAGAGGCCGCTACATGCGGGCGAATTGGGTTACAGATCTGATTCGTACCATGTCCCCGAACCCACGACTGGTTACTTGATTGGACGTGGGGCCATTGATTTGGCACCAACGTTTCGGGCGTCCGTGAATAACCTTTCTAGGCACGGTGGCGACTCCCCTACTCGACAACACTACCCCAACGCACTCACGTGCGGGATCCGTGGCTCAAGCCCACGCACAAGCACCTCGATGTAGTACCAAGCCGCGCGCCCGCTATACGCTGAGGGCGCGGCCCACGTCCTACAATGGGCAACATCAGCAATATCAACCCAATCAAGGACCGTCGGGGTTCTAAAGGCCTCCTCAAGGCCATCAACAACAACAATTTCAAAATCAACAACCCCAATCCGAATTAGGGGAGTTGAAAACCATGATGACTCAAATGGCCAAACAGATTGAGTAGGTCACTACTCATGGCAAAATGCTTGACACTTAAGTTGCTCAATTAGCCGCCTCTAGCTCTACTAGACAAGTAGGTGCCTTGCCAAGCCAACCTACTCAACCACATGGACAGGAGACCGTGAATGAAATCTCTACAAGGAGTGGTTTGAGTTATGATGGGCCTCTCATGCCTATTGATGTGGAGCTAGTTCCAAAAGATGATGGCATTCCTGAAGTGATTATTGATGAAGCACCTTCTAAGATGACACTAGAGAAGGAGAAAGGAAAAAAAGAAGCTTCACAAGTGCCTCCTATCAAACTCCCTTTTCCCAATCGTCAAGTGAAAAGCAAGAGCAAGCTGGATAAGCAGTTCAGTAAGTTCTTGGAGATCGTAAAGAACTTGCAGGTAAATGTCCCTTTTACTGATTTAATTACTCAAGTACCTGCTTATGCTAAATTGATGAAAGACATAATTACTAGGAAGAAAACTTTGGATGAGGTGGAAATAGTTGCTCTTACTGCAGAGTATAGTTTTTTATTGCAAGATAAATCCCCTCCCAAGTTAAAAGATCCTGGTAGTTTTTCTATCCCTTGTCACATTGGAAAAATATTTATTGATAATGCTTTATGTGATTTAGGAGCTAGTGTGACTCTCATAGCATTGTCCGTTTATTCAAAGCTTGATATGGGTAGTTTAAAAGTTACCAATATAACTCTAAAAATGGCCGATAGATCTATTAAACAACCTCTAGGTATCGTAGAGGATGTTCCGGTTAGAGTTGGTAAGTTCTACATACCCATTGATTTTGTGGTTATGGATATGGAGGAGGATACTCAAATTCCTATTATTTTGGTTAGACCTTTCCTTCACACTGCTGGTGCTTTAGTTGATGTTCCTAATGGTCGGCTTACTTTGAAGGTGGGGGATGATACAATCATTTTTAGTTTATCTTCTACTCAGACCCCCATACATGATGCAGGTTGTTATGCAATTGATGTGGTAGATGAGCTTTGTATTGCTAATGCTTCTTTAGAGGAGGTTTCTTCTTATGCATCTTGCACAGGTAAAGCCAAGATTTGGGAAGAGGAAGTGGACGAGATAGAGAGAATGCTCTATGGTGATAAATACATCTCTTCCACAAGTAAGGATGAGGAAAGGTTAGTTCATTACAAATGCACCGAAGAGGTAAGACAACATGAGCTCACACCTCACACTCTTTCCACTAATAATCAACACACAATAGAGCCGAAAGAAGCAAATTTGCATTTGAGTGATAAAATACTGAGATCGGATAAAGGGGTGATGCAAAATGTATCTTTGAACGATTTAAATCGTTTGCACGATGAGTTACATGAGGATCATAGTGCGTTACTGTAGACCGTGGGCCAACCCCGCGGGGGGCTTGGGCCTACATCGATGTGTGTTGTGGGCTTGAGCCACAGAACCTGCACGTGAGTGCGTTGGGGGAGTGTTGTCGAGTAAGGGGATCACCACCGTGCCTATAAAGGTTAATCACGGACGCCCGAAACGTTGGTGCCAAAACAATGGCCCCACGGTCCGATCCAGTAACCAGCTCGTGGGTTCGGGGACATGGTACGGATTGAATCTTTCACCCAATCCGCCCGCATATAGCGGCCTCTACTCGGTCTCATTGTAATTCCATTTGAACACGATTATTGGATGCACGCAACTTAGCAATTTCAAGCCTTATTAGCGCACTAACCCTAAGGTTACTAAGTGGGTTACTATTATACAAAAATGACTACCTAGCCTAAATATTGTGACCACTTGATGTTAATCAATATTAATACGGTGCCTAAAAACCGGTTGTCCATAATTATCTGACTTTAATGTGGTTCGTGTTACTTCCGGTCTTATTTAAAGAGCAAACGAAATGCAATTACAAAACATATATACAATATGCATATACAAATATACATCATCCTTACCTTGTCGCTGCAAACAAACAAATTATTAGAAAAATAATAAATAAAATGATAGCGCCTTCGATCGATCCGCTAAACAAATTAAACAAACATGTTAGTATTGATGAAGAAAGCTCCTCATTAAAGCTTGCTATACAAAATGCAAAGAAAACGTTAGTAATGACAAGCAACATTAATGACAACGAGAAAATGCGAAGGACAATAGAGTTAATGAAAATGAAAACAACCAAAAAGTGATAAATAATCCTACATATTTACATGAAGCGATTAAAAGGTGGGTTTCTACATTTTATTAGTTGAATTGAGACTCGAATAGTTATTAATCAAGTTAGAAAGAAGCGAAAATGAGGTTTTGGGTGAGTAACCTCAGAGTTATACCTTGATTTCGCTCGTTGATTTGATTTAAAAAGACGTATTAGAACTCGTATTTTGTGTTTTTAGTGGTGAGAGAGTATGAGTGAGAGAGCAAGAGAGTACGCAAAGCCTAGCAACGTATGCCGTGTCCCTTGAAATGAGGCGTAAGAGGGTATTTATAGGTGCAAAAAACCAAAAACGAGCGTATATATGCTCAGAGGAGCATATATACGCTTGATTGAGCGTATATACGCTCGATTGAGCATATATACGCTCAGAGGAGCGTATATACGCTCAGTTGGGCGTATATACGCTTGAAAATTCGAATCTTTTCTGAGCTTGAACATATACGATCCAAGGAGCATATATACGCTCAATGGAGCGTATATACACTCAATGGATCGTATATACGCTCACGTATTCTCAATATTATCTCACATATTCTCAGAAATTTTCCGATTCTCTTTGGATTTTGCATGAACCTAGACACCTCTAATATGGTTCTAGAGGGTTCTAGAACATTCCCGTATTTCTACGGTATTTTTTGTGTATTTTCTGCATTTTGTATTTTTTTGCGTATTTTGATTTTTGTAAATATTGTAAAAATCATAGAAAATTGTAGAAAAATCAGAAAAATAATCTAAAAATACTGGTGAACTCAGAAAAATGAGAAGAATGCAATGAAAAGTGAAAATCATGAAAATTACCAATAAAATTTATTTGAAAAATCCTAAAACCAAATAGAAAATTCTAAGAAATACTTTTTGCCTCTTATTTGATCTTCGGCACATGATTATGAGCTTGACTTCAAATATTTCGGGCTTTTCACGAGTTCAAATGCGTCTTTTAGAAACAAATCAATCACGAAAAGTGATATTTTTCATCATCGGTTACTCATTTGGGGAGACACATTTAGGTGTCTAAAGTTACATGGGAGTCAAATTGCTTTGTTGACCGCAATTAATGCAGTACCTAAGTGTAACACACTCTTAGATGAATTCCTCACTAATCTCAAAGAGAAAAGAGAGGATATAATGTTGAGACCACTTAGAGTACAATGCGATGAACCGGGATCATTCTTCGTATCGTGCAAAATAGGTGCGCATGTGTTTCCTCATTGCTTGTTAGATTCTGGATCTTCGTTGAATGTCTTGCCACTTTCTTTGTTTAACAGGTACGAGATGGGATTCTTACTAGAGTATGATGCATCTCTCCATATGGCCAATGGTAGTAGAGCTCTATGTGTTGGTTTTCTACGTAACACTTTAGTTAAAGTTGAACACATGAGCTTTTTGATTGATTTTGTTGTTGATGATGTTTTCAATAGCACTGATGTAATACTTGGCCGTCCATTCATGAAGGCTTCTAGAGCTTTGATTGATATTGATGAGGGATCTGTCACATTTCGGAGTCATGACAATGAAATTTGTGTGAATGTGTTTGAGAATGAACCCTCTTTTTATAAGACTAGTGCTACTGATTGTATTTCTTGTTGTCTTAAACAGATTGGAGAAGACAATTTAGAATTGTTATTGGATGGTATGGTGAGTGACCAAGGGATAGAGAACATATTCTTTAGTGCTCTCGATGAAGCACGGTAAATGGGGTGAGGCGTGAGGTACGTCGAGCCAACGACGTAAAACAAAGGCGCTACTTGGGAAGCAACCCAAGAATTTTACTTTCCCCTCTCAAGCTCTGATGATAGTGCTTGATTTAGCTTGGGGGGAGCCTTAATATTTGTTAATGCTTTAAAAAAAATGCAAAAAAAGTGTTTAATTAGTCTAGTGTAGTTGTTTTGGTTGGAGTTAGTTGTATCTTCCTTTCGCAGGTTCTTTTGCAAGTTGCGCTTTGGATGGTGTATTGATTTGGATGGCTTGCACTAGAGGGTAATTGGTGAGATCTTCCCAACTCTATTTTTTTTATTATAGCTTTAGGTGTTTTAATTGCTTTCTTAGGAATGTTGCATGGTTTGTACCACTTACATGTGACCAAAAAGTTGTATTGCTTTCTTAGTTGTAGTGTGTCTCATTCTCCCCTATTGCCCTTTGGATTATTGACTGAGTATGTTTCCCTGTGCCCTATGGTTGTAATTTTTGACACTTGTGATTGTTGACACTGAACATTGTAAACTCTTGATTTCTTTTTTCGATTCCTTGGTATTGTTGAAACTTGAGTTTCCGAGTCTTATCGCTATCATTTGGAACAAGGAAGAGTTTCACTTGTAAGTACTTGAGCCTTGAATTCATCATATTTCTTCCTTCTTGTGTGATTAGTTCCTGGTGTGTCACTGATCCCAATCTTGGCTTGGTACTGGTCTCGTTAATTGTATATTGGCATGGTGAGCATGATAAAAGGCCCTTACTTGTTAGGAGCTGTGCTACATTGATATTAGATAACAAAATTTTCCACTTGATCCCTTGTTTTGAGCCTTACCTTTTCTTTCTTGATTAACCACATCACAAACCTATTTGGCCTCTTTTGATTGACCCAAGTCAAGCTTGGGGAGCATTCGGTTAGTAAGTGGGTAGTGTGTTGTTGTTGTTTGGCTCGTTACTTGTGTTGGGTGGTTTATTTCGTTATTAGTGGAGTGTCTCTTTCATTTGGTCGTATCATCATCATCTCTTTTATTTGTAAATATTATTATGCAAGGCGAAAGTTTCTATTAAAAAAAAGAAAAAGAAAAAAAATAAAAAAATAGAAAATAAGAAAATAAATAAATAAAAATGTTTTCTTTCCTCTATTTAGTTGTACTTTTTCGCCTTTGCAAGTTATACTTTATCCTAGTTTGATGATGATACGATGGTGCTTCCTATTGGCTTGGTTGATTCAGTAGTGTTGAGTTGGAGTTATTTGGAGTTGTTTTAGCCTCATCTTTAGGCTATGTTTCTCATTCGATTTTGCTCCCCTGGGATGGACTTCTAGCTCACGTTTTCCCAAATTTTATCCTACCTTTGACCTTCTTGATAATCATGCTTTTATATGAGRTTCCTTTATTCAGTGCCTTGCCAAGATTTCAGAGTATGTGTCGCATTTCGAGTCGACTTTTGCWGGTTGAGTGCTATTATGTTCCCTTTCAAACACGTGAGTGTTGGTGAGATAGGGTGTGCTTTTTAGTCTCCTAGGCTACAAAATTTGATTCGTATGCACATCTTTTGCATATTTGTGGGCGAAGAGTGATCGAGTTCACATTTAACTCGCCACAAAGAGAGGAGTGTCACCGGCGAGAACTCTTTCCTTGATTCTTYATATTATTTCTGTGATAGGACTTGGTTTCGGTTGTATGATATCTTATCCTTAGATAGGAATTGAGTCATTTGGATACTTTGATTGAGAGGAGCTGATCACAAGTGTTTTCCGATGTTGCTTTTATAGGGTAAAGCATGCTCATGTTATGAGAATCTTGTCTTTGTTGCTTGAGGAAAGAAAGGGTTTAGCTTGGGGAGTTTGATGTGTGTGTTTTGCATAGTGTCTTTACCGTGTCCCCACTGCTTTTTCTAAGCAATTTCTCGCTTGTTTTGCTCTATTTTCCATTGGATTTTATGTTTGGTTGGAGTGTTTGTTTCCTATTTATTTTGTAGGAACAATGGTCTAATTGCGCTTGGAATCGACTCTTGGAGCGAGGTTTGGTAGTTAGGAGGTCGAAAGCTACTCAAAAGGTCATTTTTGTGCT
>SNQN01001481.1:34460-64710 GCA_008642245.1 Bassia scoparia
GCATCTCGCTC
Organism: Bassia scoparia; assembly: GCA_008642245.1. NCBI lineage: Eukaryota > Viridiplantae > Streptophyta > Magnoliopsida > Caryophyllales > Amaranthaceae > Bassia > Bassia scoparia. Next base: position 34,472 of record SNQN01001481.1, read on the forward strand.
CCTACTGACGTACAGACATTAGTGTCTTGTTCCTAACAAACACCATTGTTCTAGTTCTCACTAAACTCAGTCTTTCGTATCGTCGCATTATTGCACCTTTCTCCGTTTTACTATTGAATAAAACCCTTCCTGATCAGCATCCACAACACATATAAACCCGACACACACACACATAAAAAAAAGTATAATGATACACTTCCCTTCGGGCCTTTAGTACGTTATACCCGGTAGCGCCGCGAGCGCCTGGCAATTAATTGCGCTTGGCTATCTCACGCGGACCGATAGTACCAGTCAAAGCAATCAAGCTAGACTCGGCGGAGTTACAGCTGCGAGATTGCTTAACGTACCATAATAGAATCTGTTCGCCACGAAATCAAGGAGGATATCACGCGCAAAGTCATTTTAGATTGAATCATAGCGGCTCTTATGAGAATAAATAACCAGACCAATGTACACGGGCAGTAGGACCATCTGAATCTTTCTCCTATCCATATTTGACAAGAATATCGAATAAAAAAGATTGTACTCGCATAGACGAAAAGCATTTGATAGGCGCGCGCCTCGCTATCCATAGCTGGATTCCGTGGCCTCATTGCGCCCGCGATTTCTTGTCGTTCAGCACCCAATCTTTGGATTCGCGTCACCATTCGTAGACTGTGTCTTTACCTTTGTGCATTTCGTCTACTTTACCATTATGTGCACATTAAACAGACCTCTTGCCTCTGTAGTCTGTTTAACCCTCTGTCTTTGCCGTGCAGGGTTCGGAGCTCCGTCTCTATCTGCAATTCTCAAGTCCACTACCTTTAGCTAGACTAGACACCTCCTTTGAAAATTGCTCTACCCTCGCACAAACGACTCTGCACGTACCTGCTCACTGACCAAAACGATCACTGCTGCTCTGATTGTCAACCATAAACCTCATTGGCTCGCGTTCATCCCTTCCCAAATCAATGTTACGCTCTCAACCTCAATCGCAATCACCAAGTCAGCCGATACTTTCCCACTAAAGCTATGATTGTGATCTATTAGTTGATACACATTCTTTACTTTGCTAGAGGAACAGGTACGTGATTAACCACTTGCATAGAACTCTCTGTCATCCTTCTGCTAGTATGAGTACTCTACTGCATACGCACTGTACAGGATAATGCTAGTATATATGACGTTACGCCATTAAATCGTTGTCCTACACTCACTACACATTATTGGTAAAAGTTTAGACGAAAAAGTCCGATACGTGAACTCGCCACGACAACTCCTCTCAGCACATATACGACACAGTTTAATCAGCGCTCCGTCCACTTTAGGGATTACAATAACCGTTTAATGAAAAGTGCAATGCGGAATTATCGACTATCATAAGCGCATACAAAATCCCAGATTACTTAATACTCTCTCGTGCTCAAAGCTCCCGGACTCACACGACCTTCCTATCGTTTTAGATACTCCTCTCTGCTCCAAGTTTTCATCCAAATTAATCCCGATACACTCATTCTCTAATTTCGTCGAAGCTATTCAACAACCAAGTCCTTCTTTCTGCGTAATTCTCTTTCAGCATTCGAATCTGGTCACTGATTTACACCATGATTAAACATAGAACTGCCCATCAAAACAAACTAGACACGTACTTATACTTACCACTTCAAGACTAGTACCGACACGTATTATGGGTGGTCTGAAAAGACCAAACCACACTCTTGTCCGCTCTGCAGTAATAAATAAATCCGCTGTCTGCTTGACCACCGCAAGGTTATTAGTAATTATGCGTTCATATACAACGTCATAGGATAGTGAGCTACTACCTCCTTTCTAATGCATTCTTCCCATGACGACAGTTAACAAAGATTCAGTATGACACACAAAGTTAAAGTACCTTATGTCCTCGCCACGAAGTTGCTCTATTTCATCTTCGATGGTGCATTATAGAACATACGAGACCTCAGTCGGATTAACTTCTTGTAGACACAAGATTCCCAATATGTAGACTTTTACCCGAAGTACCAAAATATTGGTTCTCAATAGAGATGTAGTACATAGTTAATTAAAATGCTCCCTACCTCTATAATCAGCACATCCTTTACTTCTATACTCTCCAGCGGCTTTAGAATCCTCATGTTTCGCTATACGCCGCTTACACGTCCCACCATGAATCCAGAGAGATGTGCACTGACTATATTGTGTTTCCTCAACTCGCTCAACCAGGATCACCTGTTTGTGTATGTCTGACTCCTATAGCAGGGTAGATTTACTAGCCCACCATATCCAAACTATACTCACTTCATCTTTTGCTTGCTCCTCGTTGGTCAATGACGATAAGTTCCGGTAACTTCGTTAGCTTATACGAATGCCCCATCTTATCTTCGAAAATATTCTCTCACTGGCTCTCTGGATGTTATATGCTCTATGTAAACATACTGGACCCTTTCTTACTTTGTCGATTCTGTCGGCTAAGTGATTATCCAACGGTGAAGCGCACCCATGTTCATCTGAATCTATAGAACTCACAAGTTTATACCCTATACTTCATATCCCCTGCAGGTATGTACACCTCTGCATTAAGTTTATGTACACCATACTACTGGTCATGTCTTAACCTCTGTGCAATATACACAGATAATACGCATGATAATACATGGTAGTAGAGCATTAAGACTCTATTACATTTCAATTCTCGAACATCCACACTTCTTATGCGTACACCGCCTACGTTTAGAAGCGGCTTCCAGACGGCCAGATTTAATCACTCTCAAACTTCGAAGTTTTCCAAAGCGTATTCAGTATCCAGTCCCAAGGTTTGTCATACCCACTGGTCAACATCGGGCACCCGCCGTAAGAACTCGAATAAGGTCTGCGTACGCAGAATATGACAAAGTGCACAGCACGTAATGCAACCTCTCTCTCGACTACTCTCATCTAAATCGCCACACTATCAATGAATATCAAAGGGACGTTATAAAGAAATCAAAACACACTTTGAAGCCTTTTGTCAGTCTCCCTAATAGCTTGTGGAATGACATACTGCACCAACACTTAGCTATGCGAGATATCTCATGCAAGTTGCAACACCAAGAGCATTCTTATCTCTCTATTCCGCTCGACAGCCACATGATTCTGATTAGTCGCATCCGCGCCGTCATCCATAAGCGTATAAACCTATGTCGACACCAATGTAACATGCTGCCGCGGCGCTGGGGCTACACAATCATATGTGCTGATATGCATAAAGTCACTAATACATTCATCGCGTATAAACTTCCAGGGCTCTCCCTACTATTTAGACTTACAAATACAATCATAGGAATAGCCGACCTCTTCGATCACTGCAATCCATTCTTAAATTAAGAATTAAGCAACCACATCACTATCATTATAAGACACGCAGATTACTAATCGACCATCTATCTGTACCTCAAATTTGAAACATTTATAAACCAATTCCACTCTCATATCATCGGTCACCTTGACATCATTACATAATACTTCCGCATCATTTCACGTTTAACTCCCTAGGTGATTCAACCTTGTCTCCCATCCGATTATATACACGTCCCCGTACATGTACAAGCCAATTACGAAAAGCATAGCGGCGTTCCCAAATCAATTGCAATAAATACGGGAGATTCAGAATTAAACCATCCAAACACAAACAATACATAACTCAGAATGAAAACCTCGAATCTCTACTCATTCCGTTTCCCCCTACTGAAATCACAATAGAAAAAACGCTACCAACCACATTCCATACACCATTCAGTAGACCCGAGCCGCTAACAAGTTCTCTGAAGGCTACTCACATAAGGAGAGACTCTGAGCCTGTGTGCATGACGCACGGACCGCGCCTCATGGCGACCCCGCTGGTCTCCGCTTAGTTGAAGGCTTCTGTTGTGGAAGTCGATTTACAGCCCCACACGTAGATTCTCCCTCACTGCTGGTATTTAACGGAACGGCTCATTTTGCTCCAAGGCGAAGTACGACATCGACTTCGATGTGTGGCGTGAGGCACTAAGGTGTCACCATTCACGGACCACCTCAGAGAACATAGAGACACCGCTAATGAAAGGACTACTTGCTCCCCGCCCGGATCCAACTTCATCATATAGATCATGACAAGCTTTGTACCTGTGATCCATCACATGCGGTACATTGTATGTATTGTCGGATCATATATGCTATCTTCTCATTGGGTGCAATACGCCTTGTGCTACGATGAATCGTTTTATCGTACTTGGTTGGCAGCAGTCAACAGCCAACCATCCAGAGCCGGAGTTAGTACATCGGTGAGTATCCCCCCTCGTCAAGACCCTCACACAGCCCTAACTTGTATACTGACAAAAGTACGCTCATGTCCGTCTATGACTTCCTACCTTTTTTACTCTTCTTTCCCATTAACTATTGTTACTGCTGCTATCTAGATAGTGACTATACCTTGGATTCATCACCTACACAGAACTAAGCGGCGCGCTCATGCCGAATACACAGCTACTGCGACGCTCCATTGGCCGTCTCGACTCAACCATAGTCACGTCATATACGCGTTTTCGTCTTCACGGAACGCGTATCTCCTTCAAGCGAGCTCGATGCAGATAACAAGTGTGAATTAAGAAGAAGAGGTTTTGCTCTCTCATGATTACTAGCCTCTCCTTGCTGCTATGTAGCATTCACGTAGTGTGATTTTGTCGAGGACTCTACAAGTGTGAGTGTGTGTGTGTGAGTACTGTTGTGCAACTTCGTAAACACCTTGAACAGGGGATATCACACATTACTACATCCTAGGAACCGGGCTGGGAAACTCAGCTGCTTCAAACTAGGTCTCTAACTCAATGCTATGGACTTTATTAGCTGGCTCGCACGAGTACTTTTTCTGTTCATAAAACTATTTTCTCTCTCTCAAGATTTGGTTTCTGATACTTCTGGACAATCATTCCTAAGGAGCTGGAATGTCCCACCACATCGCATGAGGATATATTCTGGTTACCCTTATAATCCTTAGGCACTATTTTATGTCTTGTTTGTGTATTTATTCTTGTGTCCGGCGGGAATGCACACTCAAACACACACGCATAGACACATCCCACACTAATTCACATCTACCTGTCTCGGAACAGCTCTTTAAAGTTTTGAACTGACCACTAAGCAGTTTTAGGTGTTCCAACTCCAGTTTAGTATATACTTCCGTTCTTTCCATTCCATCATACTCTCTCCACGGTTGCAAAAGAAGTATTTTGAGAGAAAATCGTTAAGCACAATTCCTCTAAATTCAATTGCATATACAAAGGCACAAGTTATCGAGTATAACTCTATTCTCTATTAAGCCCTATTTATCTAGATGTCACGAATCAAGAAAGCAGAGGAAACCTTTGATATTGATAAGGCATCCTTTACGTCTAGTACGCGGGGTTGAAGCCAGTGAGGGTTTGTGAGTTCACACATTCGGGCTTACGAGTTTAAGTCGACCCATGCACAATTCAAGAGTTGGTGCTGGGTTGTACTGGTTACCGTGGAGTAGGGAAATTTCAGGAGTGTCGTGTTCTTATCGATTTTTCCGCCTACAGATCAGATTAATTAAAAGCAGGTATAGTGTAGGTAGACAGGCAGCCACTGCTTGGCACCGCGTGCACCTCGTTTCATATGATTCGTTGTTCCATTCTATTATCTGCCTACACTTCCGCTGCACGTTCGAGGAAACAGCGCCAACTGGTTCCCACCACCAGACAAATTATCTGACAAACATAGCAAAAAATTTGTGCTTAAGTGGATAATCACCATCATCTCCATTACCACCCACCTCTATCTCTACTGAGTGCCTCCTAGAAGAACCATTCTCAATTTGACCGATGTGTCCCTACCTACGACAGCCACGGTCTTCTTGTGAAGAGTAACCATGCTCCAGTTATAAGCAAGTCATGGTAGATACTCAACCAAATCTCTTCATAGCTTACTACACTCTGCGGTCATGACCGACTAAACCCAAAGCTTCCCCGAATCCCCGCCATACAACCTCTTAGCCTCCTCCGGTGGTGACAGTCCAGAGTCAACAGAAGATCTAACACTGATCAGTTACTCTCAGTCGCTGCGGCTACACATCTACGGCGCATCGATACACTGTGACACTATAACATCCGCTTATATCCCGTTCGATGACTTTGTTTACAACAATGGCCCGAATTTGTCATCAATAAAGATCCAGCCCTTTCCGTCCGGTGGATAAACATACTACCATTCAAAGACAGTATCGTTGAGTCTTAGTCCCTCTGGCGCGTCGCCTTATCTACAAATCCAAATGGAGCAAGGAATCCCGCAAGGCGATTATCATTCAACTTCATAACACAGCCCAATAGTCACACGCCTAATGACACACCCCGACAATCTCTGGCTATGTCCTGGTGGAAGCGAATGCACAAGCGCGGACGCATTTCTGGCTGCCGTATCACCCCACTTAAACCTTCTCCACTCATGACCAGGATATTACCGTCACCCGTCAAAAAGCGCGCACTCACCAAATATGATCTATTCCACTTAATCGCGCTCACAGAATCTTTTCTGACACACATCTCAGTCATCATACATAGACTCACTCTGCAACATTGCGACAATAAGCACATGAAACATAGAACTCACTCACGACGCATACAACGTTCCCACGTTCCTTCGTCGCGGTTCTGACACATTGAACTCATCAAACTGAATACCCCTTAATCTCTTGCCCTACGCTAAATTTTGCATCGACCACGAACTCTTCAGGAGCGTGACACCATGCCAGTACTTGACCTCCACGATTAACTATCACCACATTCTCACTGCGCCAGCTACACTAACATGACAAACGGCCATGTAAACAAAACACATCTCTAGACATAGACAGCCAACACAAGACTCTGACTACCCTTTTTTTGCGAATACTAGTCCCGAACCACTGTTGCGTTCCCTTCCTCTCTACTCATACATGCTCCAAATCTCCATGTCTTTCGAGTTCTACTCGATCATCGCACAATGCAAACCCCAGCACAGTGCCAGCGTCCACTACCATGGATTGCCTTAAGGACAGGCCTAGTAGAAAGAAGAAGATTGAATCATTAGCATGTACTAGCCAAAGAAACATCTGCGAGAGACTCCACCTGCAGAAACCACAAAAGTGATAGAAACTTCTAAGGCTATAGGTATCTAAGCAAGTCCTTAACATCTACTCCCCGCTCACTTTCATCGCAGGTTGTTCACAGTGTGGAGGATAAGGCATCTCATCCGAGTTGCTCTAAATGGTAAGGACAAAATTCCACGACATCGGACGGACAAACGTGCATCTCAAAATTATTATAGCTTGAATGGGCGCGTGATTCGCATTCTGGTCTCATGAGGTATGAGAAATCTATACAACCCCATAGTATTGCTAATGCTTTAACTCCTCCTTCACATATTGAGGGAGACACACACTGACTCCTGACCACAGAGGGAACCAGCACATATAAAAATCAGACTTACAAATGGACAGATAGGATGCTTACATGCTTGAACACAAAATGGTTAAACTCAGAAAAAACGTTAAGAGAACACACTTATATGCCTCCACTAAGAGATAGAATAGAGATCAGCATGCGTTGACGCTTATCTGAATTACTTGATACTAGCCTATAGAATTGCTCACACTAGTGCGCAGAGCTTACACACTGCACATATCACTATCCAAAAGCCGCATGCAGCAAACAAGTACCACACCTTTAGAAACCCGTCCGGGCTTCATCAACTATCCAGCCACGCATTCGATCCTTTCCTCTCGCTAAGGAACACCGGATATTTAATAATTGTACTCCTTACATCAACTCTAGAGATGACCTCTCTACCCATCGCCTTCACGAGTACATATAAACACACTCTTATTAATGTAAGAAGCGAATTTTACCACAACCCGAGTGGTTCTCTAAATACTTATCAATCTAAATGTATTTTCCACAATTTATTATACCGCGTTGATACATTACTAACCGCAACTCTCTAGAACACTGGATCATTCCTTCACCTTTAAAACAATACACAACTCTCAGATTTCCTGCGTACTCTTCAAAAATGTCACTCTCTTGTCCTCTCTTCTCTGCCTCCGCTCCGTCAATTACTTGCATCTACCTCCTCCTGTTCTCTTATCTCCACTCTTATCCTGGTAAGTTCGTCTCCTATAATATTTGCTATTCGCATAAAAGCATTTTCATCTGCTCAACGTATCGACTAGACTCTGCAGCTTTCGTTGTGCTTTCTATTAGCCGTACCTTGTCACTTGGTATCTTAACTAAATACTATCTTTATAATTTTTTATTTTTTATTCGCTGTTTTATTCGTATATTTTTTGTCGATTTTGTCATTTCATATTTTGTGGCTTTCAATTGTCGATTTAATAGATCTGGGTTCGTCCATTCATCAATTTGACATCTCTCTCTTCATTGCTTTCTTGGCTTTCTGCGAGGAAACACTACAGAAATCTGCTCACCTTCCTCTAAATTCAATTGTACCGGCTAATAATTTTTTTTTTTTTTATGCTAATTTCGTTCGTTTTGCGGGATTTTTTCTGTTCACACTTTGTCTTTTGTTTCTGTATTTTTATTTCCAGATTTCTCATTTATTTTAATTTACATGTCACTCGATTCCAGCATTTGATATGATTACTCTTTTTTGGTCGCATTTTTTCATCTCTTTCTTTCAATTTATGTCTTTCATTTTCTGGGATTCTCGTTTTATGTTGTTTTTGGGATTTTTTCATCTTTCGGCTTCAATTTTTGTTTTTTAGATTATTTGCCGTTTTCGTTTTAATTTCTGGGAGTTTTTCAGCTTTATTGAGTTATTGCAAATTCATGATGATTGCACTTCGTTCTTCCAGTTTTGTAGTTAACTTTTTACGCGATCTTTTCCAATCTTTCTTATGTATGGCTCTTTATGATTTTCAATGTCTGGTATTTCTCATCATTCCTTATTGCAACCTACATTGTTTCGCACATCATTGTTTTGGGGTTATTGCGCCCTTTAGATTTTCTGCCGGTTCTCCTGCTTGCTTTATTTTCGTTATCTTTTATGGTTGATTGATACTGAGTTGGTTTTATTTTTTGTTTGTATGAATTCTTATTATTCGTTTTCTTAATTTGTTTGATTATTGGCTCCTTTACATTTATAAGATAAGCAGCAGCAATACTTGGAACTTCGACATGTACCCCAACTCTCCCATACTATAAGTCACTCATTGTAATCTCGTAATTGTAACTTGTCTAATTACCTAGCACTTTTCATATCAGTCAAATGTATCAATCCCAAGTATATATAGTTCATATACTCTAATCAAACACTAATACTTTTTAGTTGCAGCAATGTGATTCAATTTGTTGACTATGCTACGTTGATATATCTTTTGTGTAATTTGTTATCAGTTCTATTTAATATTTCTAATTATCTTTTTATTATCTGTAAAAGCTGAAAATGCTGGCGGTGTTGCACTTGACGATGTAAGTGGGACCCAGCTTTAATCTTCTTTTTTTAAAAAATATTCACCAGAAGACCGCAGGATTAATGGCAGATACAGAATCTCTAGAGTGCGGATTATCAAGAGGCGTCTATATACCGTTCACAAAGAAGCCGGTCACCTCTCTTAGATTGAGCCGTCAAAGTAGGACGTTCTAGTGTAGCACCGGTCTCTTTGATCGATTCTAAACAGATCGCAAACATACGCGGTTCTTACCTAAGAGCCTCTACCTAGAACCGTGATTTCAGGTTCATTTTGACCTTTTTTCAACCGATCCTTTAGCTTTTTTTTGTATAGTTGGAAAACGGAACTTTAAATCAAAACACGACTGAATGCAGCTAAAATTGCTACTATTGCTACGTTGTGACTCATCAAAATATGATAGAGGTCATCGTCATGAGTGAAAACTCCAAGTTAGCTAATTTAAGAGTTGACTTGGTACAGTTAGCTAAGCGCTGGAACTAGAAAAAGAACAAGATCTATCCTAACCTTTCTTCCAACGTTGTATGGTGAGGACTGCTCCCCAAGGACACACCACATGGATCCACAGGTATCACAACTACAGACGTAAAGTAATCGTCATGCTACTAAGTACGTGCTCATGTGTGTCTCTATCGCATGTGGTATTGAACTGGACCATAAATGATCGTGCTTAATTTGTCCTGCCTAGTCTACTAGCAGATTAGTGTATCAGAACACCAAACAAACCACAAAACTGTGACATTTGAGCACAAGATAAAGTACAACGCAGCACCTGCCTAATGATTGTGAAAACAACAGGGATCCCTCGCAAGACATTAGCTTCCTAAACCAATAATGTCTGATTTTTTTTTTCTCGGGTAAGTTCTTGAGACAGGCGAGGTTCTCTTCGATTTTGTATTATACACTGGATCAGTGTGTGCTCCTAAGCGAACATGTTCCCGATCAAGTGATACCACGAAAACATCAGAATATCCTATTCACTGAGTAGCCGCCACATTTTTGATGGGTGTTGGGCACTAATCATTTTGGCACATCACCAGAAGGGAACCATCCACTGGTTTACAACCGGTAAGGTAGGCTCCAAGACGAATTTTCCGATCCAAAGCAAATAGATGGATGATACTTATGTTGAAGGCTTAGCAACATAATCAATTTGACGCATTTCCACAATTGTGTGACAAAAGGTAACTAGAGTCGCTGTTTCAAGCCAACTATTGTCCATATAGTTAACTTCACAACAAGTGATTGTGTGTGAGGGAACCAAAAGATTTGATCATACATTCACTTTCCTGGATCATTTCCTCAAAAACAGGTCCATTCTATTCTGAATTGTTTCTACAATAATCAATTGGACTATTGGCATAAGAAATTTGGACTGCTAGCTTGACAATCATGTGAAATAAACTTAAGTCTCATTGATGTTGCTTGATAGAGACTCCCACACATCACAATTATAGCACGGTAAGGTTATGTTCAGAACTAGCGGTAAGGGAATCAAGTTCACATAATCCACTTTTAAATGCCCAAAACTGCTATGCCAACGTCACCAGCAGGCCCGCTCGCACTTGTACACCAGTGATTTCGTGACCTAGTACGTTGTACAAGATTGAAAGTCACTAGATTGTTTGTGTTATGGTTGATGATCGATCCAGGTCACATTGGTTAATTTTTTCTCACCAACCAAGAGTAGAAACACACTATTTGATGAGATCTTGTTAGTCACGGTTCGAAACTGTGGAAACCAGCTTACACACAAGTTGATTTCGGTAAGATCCGTCATCCGGACTGAATTTGAAGAATGCTAACTTTCATGTCCATATTTGTAGGAAACATGCGAAGTCATAGTCACAACTTCTCATCCCCATAGAACACCCACAAAAGATGGCGTTGTTTCGAAACGAAAGAAAGAACTCTTGAGGAGGATGGCAGTGAGGCGAATGTCATTGAGAGCTGGATCCACCTAATAGTTTCTGGGGCTGAGCTTTTCTTAACACTGTTAGCTAACATTCCTGAATAAGGTCTATTTAGACAAAGCTGCCCATAACGACTCCCTACGAAACTCCTCTAGAGGTCCGAAAGACCCAACAGTTGCATACGTCTGTTTCTTTGGAGCAAATGCTTACTGTACATAAATACATGGAGACACTAGCTTGACAAATTCGACCCTAGATGCATGAGTGTGAATCTTCCATTGGATATTCTACTCAAAGCAAGAGCCATAATAGCATTTTCAATAAGAGAACTTTATTCTCTTTACAGGAGAGGTATCCATGTCTTCTTTGATGAGTTTAAAATTGTCTTTTGAGTTTCATCAGGTAAACCTAATGAAGAATGGATTCGATGGAGTTCACGGGGACCAAGCTGCTAGTTCTCCGGAAGAGGCGGGGGGGGGGGGGGGGGGGGGGTTCTTGCAAGCATCGACCTAGGTCCACCTATGATCCACCAACATTGAGGGATCGAGGACCTAGAGCGAGCATTGAAGAAAAACAATGAGATTCAGAAAGCAATTACGGATTGATGTTCTCCGGATACAAGACAGGTAAGATTTAGGGGAAACAGATGATGACCATTAACGATGGAACACATGAGTGTGCGGTTTTGATAGTGTCTTACTGTGTCCCCATGCTTTTTTAAGCAACGTTTCTCGCTTGTTTTGCTCTAATTTTCTCCATTGGTTTCTGCTTTGGTTGGAGCTGTTTGTTTCCAATTTATTTGTGGACCACATGTCTAATTGCGCTTGGAATCGACTCTTGGAGCGAGGTTTGCTAGTTGACGGAGGTTGAAGATGCTACTCAAAGGTCATTTTTGGTTGACAGTTCTCATACACCGCAGTGGGTCCAGATACCCGACCGGGTTTGCATTTGTACAAGCGAAGATGATGTTGTTTTGAATGAAAACAGTTTGCTACGACGCACCCGAGTGGTTTCCACCATACCCGGACCGGACAGTGCAGCAAATTACGTCAATTTTGAGCAAAAAGCAAGTTCTAACCCGGGTGGGTTCATCCACATCCTACCGGCCGGATACTCATTTGAAGAAAAAACTGACTCAGCGTGCGTACCCGGTCGGGTTCCACATACCCTTGCCGGGTCACCTCTTGACTTAGGATTTTTGGCTTGTATTTTTCTGACAAAATTGGTACCGTCGCGTCCACAATACCGACCAGGTTCAGGGCTTTGATTTTCTAGGCTCGACGTGTGTTCATTTCTCCTCGTGTTTTGTAAGGTTTTATTAGGTTTTTGGGCTGGGATTGTTCAAGCACGTTTTCATTCCTCTTTTCAAGCTTTTAAGAACTTAGGGGTTCTTATGTTCTATGTTTGGGGATTGTAAAATAACGCTCATGTCATTGCAATTCAATCGCTATTTGAATGGTATTAGTTTCAATCCCTTTCTTTGTTCTTGTTCTTTATTTCTTAGTTTAATTACTTCATGCTTCATGAATTTTATATCATTAAACTTGTGTTAATTTCAATATGCATAGTGAGTGATTTACTTCGGGGCTTGGTGAATCTATGCAAAGGCGGTCATGGTTCTTGTTTGATTTTTAGGATTTAAAATTTGGTTTGTCATGGAAATTCCATTGATAGGTTTTGGATTGGATTGCTGTTTGGTTTGGCCTTGAAGTATTATCTTACTGCATTCTATAAGGAGAGCTGGCGAGTTTATAGCGAACAGATATTTTATCTTTGAACTGTTAATGATAATCGTGATGCTTGACTTCTATTATTTAAGTCTGTTGGGAATTTGACTTTGCAAGTGAGTGAGTACTTAATCCTTTGCCTTTAAATTCATTTTCCTTATCCCAACTGTTGTTCTTAAATCAGATCGTGTAGTGAATCCAATCTTTGCCCTAGGTTTTAATAATTGATTCATTTGTCATACTGTTTGTCTATACATCAGTCGTTGCAAACTCACACTTTTATGTAGCGATAGTGAACTTGGTTCAATTCTGTAGACCTTTATTGTCCCTCCACCTCCCCAATGGTCGACCCTAACTTTCCCACTATACCTGTTAAGGAATTAGGAATTATCTTCGAGTTATAGTAACAACGACTGCCTATCAACAATTTAGCGCCTGTGCGGGGAGCAAACATTATACTCTTTGAATTTTAGCGTTCTGCTTTTGTAAACCCACTCGGAAGAACAAATGTTCTCCGGCGTACTAACGTTTGTTATTTTTGTTGCTGACCAGGGTAGTAACAACAGTCAACCTTATGACTTTTTGTCCTGAATTGAAGCAACTGCTCGCAGAACTCACGCCAAGTGCAAAGAAAAGGGAGAGCGGAGGCCGTAAACAAAAAGACGGCCCACTCAATCTCCCTAATGGTCTTACATGAAGAAACCGTGCTACTTGGATAGAGCTGACTCGAAAGCTCTACGTTAGTCCTCTCTTCCATTTCTCTTGTGGGTCGCAAGGCTCCGAAATCGTTTGCTTATTCAATATTCTCTTCCTAACTGCCACCATATCCACCATTGGCAGCACATTTCTGATGTCCTTTTCTTGGTGACAGTGTATCTTTCTCTATTGTCATACAAGACTCATGGTTTACAGAGTCCGACAGCTCTACCAGTTGTCTTACAGATGCTCGAGAGACTTTCTTCATGATACATGGGAGATAAGCATTTTAAAGCTATCATCCCGACTCAATCGATGACTCGGTCCGCCCCTCATCACCATCGTAGTAGATAAGGACATTTCTGATTTGTATATCTTTTCCATCCAGATAAAGCTGTTCCCGTCTCTAACTGAGACTCAGCTGACTAGTGTAGATGGTGCATGCTAGCGGCTCTTTCAAGAATACAACAAATATTTTGCAGCCTATTTCACTTTGGATACTCTTAGCTGAAAAATCAATGAATAGCATCTCTAGCAGCGCGCAGTCAAGCTACCAAGAAAGCGGAAACATGAGTTGAAACTTATCTTCCCTTCTTAATCGCAATTTGAGCCCTCTATCTTGAATGTGTAGAAAATGATGGATGCGTCTAGGTAGCCAAACTACCTTATCGCCCCGTCAAAGCTTGAATGTGTTCTCTACGCCAAACGGTTGGGCAGTGTGCTCTGTGACGTTATTCTTGTGGTGCACAAGGTCTTTCTTCTTCATAATGGGCTGTTCCAGCTAACTCCAATTGGACGTCTATGGGGGTGGCAAGGAGCACAGTCATGCTTTTCACATATGGCTCGGCCTCCTCTAACAACAATAGTTACTATGCCTGGCATTCGGCATCAATCCTCATACTTTCACCATATCGTAGAACACATGTGCTCACTTTTCATCAACCACCACTTTCCACCACAAGCACCACATTGATAATATGGGTGCTAGACTACCTGACATGTGTCTCCCCAACGAGCTGAGTTAAATCCGTTGATGAAAACAACAGTCTCGCTTTTGTTTCGAATCAGAGAAAAAGATGCTTTTGGCTTCACAACAAGTTGGAAATTAGCCATTAATCGTCAGTCTCGGAAATATCTGAGCAAAAGTCAAAGGACCATCAGGCTAAAAGTATTTTTCTTCCGTGTTTCTCAAGGTTTCATAGTTTTCAAAGGCGTACTTCTCACTGCTTTTTTGTCTTTTCATCGTGTTCCTTCACCCATTTTTCTGAACTGTCGCCCAGTATTTTTAAATTATTTTCTCTGGTTGATTTCTTGATACTTTTCTTCAATTCTGCTCATGCTTAAATGATACGCAGACTATACGTCCAGCCAGAAACCGATACCAGCTGATATAATTACCCGACAAATACGCACGGAATGCCTTCTAGCATCTATACCTCGTTCATTGCCGACAGGAGGCCGTCTATGAATCTATCTCGACATCCTTAGAAATCTGAACGCACGCTATCGGCAATAGAACCTTATACACACGTCTCACCATCACAATCAGCCACCTCGGCCCCAGTTCTACCCACCCAGTCTAACAACAAACGCCGCTCACCCATCAGGCGCTATCTCCGGAACATCAACAGTATTTTAGCAATTTTATTTGGAATCTACTAATATCCCGCTAATTCGACCGTGTGGAGCCGATTAACGTCACCTACGTCCGACGAGCCTACTATATTCTGCCTGCCTGCTTGAACCCATATTAACGCTTGCCCCGCTCAGCGTATATCGCTCCTCCGGCATACATTATAGCTCTTTGACACGCAATTGCTCGCATAGAGAGCGTGATATAACGCTCATGGTATCACCCCGTACTATCGCTCGCCATGACGCCTGCGTATATCACGTCCTCATATCTCAGCTGCGTACATATACGCTCCCTAGCTTACTTCTCCCGCGCCTATAACAGGCACTACTTCATATACTTGCACACTTCGGGTCTCGATTTCTCTTACCCTTACCAACATCATCCCAGCACCAAACCATCTTTCGGAGTCTACAGACTTCTCCCGCATACGAAAAGTCACGACATCCATACGCAAGCCTATTTTCTTTTCCGGGCCCTCTTTATTGGTTTCCTTCCCCGCCTTACCACCCGACATTCAAGCAAACTACACATTCTCCTCCGAGCGGTCCCTAATGCGAACTTATCTCCCAGCTACAGAGGTATCTCTACACACTGTCCCAGCAGCATGCTTCTGGGTCTTGGGAAGTTCCATGTCTTCTCCCGCATTCACAGCCACAGATCATCCGTCGCAGCACATTCTTCGGGTCTTGGCAATCTTCTCCCGATTAGCAGCACAACCAGACGTTCCACTACCACCGTCCTAGCACATCCCCTTTCGGGCTCTTCGAACCATCTCCTCCTGTCCCGCCGAATGACCATAGTGATCCTGTCCAGACATCTTCGGGTTTTTTGGCAAATCTTTTCTAAGGCCCGTCCCTCTATCCCGCTCGAAGATAGTAATCTCCGCATTCTTCGGGTTTTGAGAATTTTCTCCCGCACCAGAAATTTCCGCAGTACCACATCGCAATCTCCCGAAAGCCAAGGTCAGCCGTAGCGAGAAAACCACACGAGGATCCAGGCGCTTCCGAAGGGCACACACCATAGGGGCCGCACCCATGACCCATAGGTAACAGGTAAACTTACATTTGTTTTGCACCTGGGCCGGCTCAACCTCTCACGAAACGTAGGTCTTCGAGCGAGCTGCCCGCCGTCCGCCCCGTACAGGTACTCTCCCCAGTCGCAGCCACGCATCTGAGTTGCTCTCCGTCCGAATAACGCTCTACCACGTGTTATTGCTAATATCCTTTCTGACTTTACGTTTCACCCTCAGGCGCCAACTATCGCTCTTCAACGTCGTAGTCAGACCACAGTGGGGCTTTCTGTATGACCTGAAGAAACTTGTGATCCTCACCCCAATTGAGTAATCCCGTTGCAGACCATCAGACCGCCGATCTCGCGTTTGCTATCGAATTACATCAGAAAAGATGCTTTGAATTCACAAGTTGGGAAATACGCAGTCATTACTCCGGAAATATTGAGCAAAAGGTCAAGGGCAAGGCAAATTATTTCTTTCTGGTTTTCTCGAAAGGTCTTTCAAACGTTTTCAAAGGCGATTCTTCATCGCTTTGTTGATTTTCATCATCCGTCCCATTTTTTCTTGAATCCCGAAGTGCAGTATTTTTACTTCTCAAACTACGATTTTTCGCCTGATCCTTTTTCCTATTGAATTTTTCTATGAGATATCCTTTGTCAATGTTTCTATAAATGTCACGTACCGAGACCGCGTGAAAAACAACTGAGCAAATTAGAATCAATTCACTCTACCCTCGGAATAGTTGAACCCTTCTTATGGTAACATTCCTAGAAACTCCTCTGTGCATGGGAGAGCCAGGCGCCGGTGTCTAATGCTGCCGCTCGGATGCAAGCGAATCTAGATACTGATATAATCGGTAGGAATCATCAATTCATTTTCGAAGACAGGTCTTATTGGACAATATATACGAGATCATGACTATATCCGCACGATCCGTCAATTCCATCGACTCTGTAGGCACGCATCAATAGGAGCGTAGTTACGCTCGAAACAGTCGCAAACGAGCGTATCATCTGGACGCTCATACGAGATATACGGAAATTGCCAAACAAGCTTATGGAAAGTGAGAAGCCCGTACTATATCCGCTCAGGTCATGAGCGTATGTCGCTCCATCTGTTGAGCGTAATACGCTCATCGAGGTATATACGCTCGGGTTGTGTTGCTTCCTCGTATTAGCGTGCCTTCCTATAGCATATCCTCTGCGTGCTCACACATTCATATACCTACATCACACACCGCACAATTCCGCCGGACACTTTGGTCACATTTATACGCAATCAGCCTCTCTCCTCTTCTAAATTACTCCAAAACACATCACACATTCGTTTTTAATTCAAAAGCACTCGATTCTCTTTCGAATCAACAAGCGCGATAACAAAGGTTGAGTTCTGAGATTACTCACCAATACAGACTCTCTCACTTTCCTCTCTAATTTGGATCTAACCATTCTTTATGATTTTTAATGGTAACTTGACCAAACAATGAGAACTTCACTCTTTAAATTGTTTCATGTAAATATGTAGCGGTTTTCACATTGTTTGCAAGTCTCAATTGGTTTTTAGGTTTCATTGCATTATCTATCAATTATATCCAGTTGTCAATATAATCAATCTTCTTTATTTTTACTATAGCAATTCAAGGACAGATCCATTGCGCTTGCGTGACGTCTCATGACTAAACAATTGTTTTCTTTGTTTTCAGATGAGCGATTCCAAGGCTAAGGATTCCGTTTCTTGTAGTTTTTACAAACTAACTTTTGTTTCTTTGCAGATTTAGGGTAAGATGAGTTTGGCATTACTTTGAGTTTATGCACTTCATATCCTATCGTCTTGCCATTCGTTGTTAAACTTTGTTATATTTTTGCTAAAACAAAGACCGGAACTATCGTGATCACTTAAATCGTTAAACTATGGACAACCTGTTTTAGGCACCATTTTAACCATATTAATATAAATACGTGGTCACAATTTAGGTTAGGTAGTCTCTTGTGCATAATAGAAACATACTCACTTAGTTTCTTTAGGCTAGTGCGTTTTTAAGGTGTAAAAAATGGTAAGTCTGTGTGCATCAATAAATCGTGTTTAATGGAATTACAATGAGGACCGAGTACGAGGCCGCTACATGCGGCGAAATTGGGTTACATGATCTGATTCGTCCATGTCCCGAAACCCACGACTGGTTACATTGATTCGACGTGGGCCATTGATTTGGCCCAACGTTATCGGGCGTTCCGCTGTGATTTAACTTCTTTAGGCACCGTGCACTTCCCCTCACTCGAACACACTTACCCCAACGACTTCACTGTGCAGGGATCCGTGGCTCAAGCCCACGCACAGCACCTCGAATGTGTAGACCAACGCGCGCGGCCCGCTATACGCTGAGCGCGGCCCACGTCCTCAATGGGCAACCATGCAGCCAATATCAACCCAATCAAGACCGTCGGAGGTTCAAGGCCTCCTCAAGGCCTGATCAACAACAACAATGTTCAAATCAACAACCCCCAATCCGTGTTAGGGGAATTAAAACCATGATGACTCAAATGGATCCAAACTAGATTGTAGGTCACTAGCTCATGGCCAAAATGCGTGACACTTAAGATTGCTCATTAGCCGCCTCTAGCTATACTAGAGCAAGTAGGTGCCCTTGCCAAGCCACCTACTCAAACCACCGCACCCATGGCAGCGAGACAGTGAATGAGCCTCTACAAGGTGGTTTGAGTTATGATGGGCCTCTCACTGCCTACTGATGTGGAGCTAGTTCCCAAAGCAATGATGGCATTCCTGAACGTGATTATTGAATGAGCACCTTCTCAAAGATGGACACGTAGTAGAAGGCTCAAGAAGAAAAGGAAAAAAAGCACAGCCTTCCATCTACAGTGCCAGCTCCTATCAACATCTCCCCTTTTCCCAATCTCGTCATCAATGTGTCACACCCAAGCAAAGAGCAGAGCTGGCATAAGCAGTCAGATACAGTTTTGGAGATCGTAAGAACTTGCAGGTAAATATCCTTTTACTGATTTAAATCTACCTCAAGTACCTGCTAGCTTAATGTGATGAAAAGACATAATCACTAGCGAACGAAAACTTGTGAGGTGGAACGATATCAGCATTGCCTCTTCATATGACAGGCATATTAGTTTTATTGCAGATACAATCCCCTTCCCAAGGTTGGAAATATCAAGATCCTAGGGTGTTTTCTACTATCCTTTTCACATTTGGAAAATATTTATTGTTAATGCTTTATCGTGATTAGGACTCAGTTGACTCTCAGTAGCATTGTCCGCTTTATCAAAGCTTGATATGGGTAGTTTTAAAAGTAACCAATATAACTTCTAAAAATGGCGACTAGATTATTACAACACACCTCTAGGTTATCGTAGAGGTGTTACGGTTAGAGTTAGGGTAGTCTCTACCATACCCATTGATTTTGGTTATGGATATGGAGGAAGGATACAAAAACAAAATAGATTGATGGTTAGACTCTTCCTTCACACTGCTCGCGTGCTTTAGTTGATGTTCCTATGGATCGGCTTACCTTTGAAGGTGGGGGATGATACAATCATTTTTAGTTATTCTCTCAGACCCCCCATTACTGATGCAGCGTTGTATGCAATTGATGTGGCTAGATGAGCTTTGATTGCTAATGCTTCTAGCAGGGGTTTCTCTTCAGCATCTTGCCACAGAAAGCCCAAGAGTTGGGAAGAGGAACGTGGAACAGCGAATAGACGAGAATGCTCTATTGTGTATAAATAACATTCTCTTCCCAAGTAAGGCATGAGGAAAGGTTAGTTCATTTACAAACTGCACGCAACAACAGTAAGACAACACTGCAGCTTCACACCCTCCCCACTCTTTCCGACTAATAATCAACCACACCAATTAGAGGCCGAAAAGCAGCAAATTGCATTTGATGTGATAAAATCACTGAGATCGCTAAACAGGGGTATGCAAATGTTCTCTCCTTGAAACGGATTATAAAATACGTATTGCCAACGCATGAGTTACTCGAGGATCATAGTGCAGGTTACTGGCTGAGGAACCGTGGTGCACGACACAGGCCAAACCGCGGGGCGGCTTTGGGCACGCACCTCACATGATGTTAGTCAGTCCTGCTGGGCTGGGCCCACACAGACAGCCTGCACAAGCGGAACGTGCGCGTTGGGGGAAAGTGTTGGTCCTCGAGATAACGCGGATCCCCATCCCCGTGCCCCGTATCAAAGGTTCATCCACGACAGCCCCGAAACGGTGTGCCAAAAACAATAGGCCCCACCGGATCCTCGCAGTCCGCGTCAACCAGGCTCGTGGGTCGGGGGACATTGTACGGACTTGAATCTTTCACCCCACATCCGCCCGCACTCCAACTCCATCATAGCCCGGGCCTCCTACTCAAGGCCTACTGCCTCTGTAAATTCCACTTTTGAATACGATTATTGACCTTCACATGCACGCATCTTGCACATTTCACAAGCCATTCATTAGTCGCACTTCAACCCCAGGGTTACTAAGTGTGAGGTTTCCCTATATTATACTCAGAAAATGCAGAATCACCCTAGCCCCTAAAACTTATTTGTCGTATCCTACTTTGATCGCTTAATCAATATTAATACGGTGCCTAAAAACCGGTTGTCCGATAATTATCTGACTTTATGTGGTTCGTGTTACTTCCCGTCTTATTTAGTAGAGCAACGAATGCCTTACAAAACATATATACAATATGCATGATACAAATATATCATCAGTCCATTACCTTGTCGCTGCAAACAAACACATTATTTCAGAAAAATAATAATACAAATGACTAGCCTAACGACCATTCGACGACGCACTTCAACCCAGAATTAAACAAACATGTTAGTATTGATGAAGAATCTCCTCATTAAAGCTGCTATACAAAATGCCAAAGAGAAACAGGTAGTAATGACAAGCAACATTACATGACAACCTGAGAAAAAACTGCGAAAGGAAGCAATTAGAGTTACATGAAAATGACAACAAAACCAAAGTGTAAAATAATCCTACATTTTTCATGAAGCGACCTTCAAAAGGTGAGGTTTCTTATACAGTTTTATTACTGTTGAAATGAGACTTCGTAATAGTGTATTATTCAAGTTAGAAACAGTCACACACAGCGAAAAATGACGTTAAATTGGCCTGTTCGTAACCGCTCAGACGGCTTATCCTTGATTATTCGCTCCGTTTGACTCTCCTGACTTTCGAAAACGCATCGTATCTCAGACACATCGCACACAGCCTCGTTTGTTTGTGTTTTTGCCAATCGGGTCGATCTATCAGCAGAGTAACATCGACGTGACCGTATAGAGGCTAGAGAGTACACGTGCAACCAAGTCCGTTCACGCAGAATATCCTTTTCCTTGACAATCGACACAGGGCCGTTTACGAGCCTGGTCATCTTTCACGTGCAAAAAACCAAAAACGAAGTTCGTTGTCCGCGTAACTGACTTATGTCTCCAGAGGACATATATACGCAGGTCTTGATAACTTTGATGCGGTATTATAAACGCATCCGCACTTTGCAGCCACATATTATCGGCTTACGCTCAGAGAGGCGTCGTATTTGACCGCTCACGACTTGGGCGTCATGTACCATACGCTCTGAATAAACTATCACCCTCCGACAGTCTTTATTCTGAGCATGCCGTTTGAACATATGACGACATCCACTAGGAGCCAATAAATCATCGGCTTCTAATGGAGCGTACCTAACCCCCTACAACCTAATTGATGGATTCGCTATATCTCCTCACGGTATCTATCTCAACTCACTTATTCGACCATATTTCAGAATATTTCCTCGATTCTCTTGGGACCTATTTGCACATGAAGCCCTAGAATCTCTATTGGTTCTTAGAGTGGGTATCTGTCTACGATACATCTACCCGTACTCTTCTCCGTAGTATCGTTTTCCTGTGGTCTATTTCACCTGCAACTATTTTGTATATACTATCTTCTTATGCCGTATCTTTGCATTTGTAAAATATTGTAACACATCATAGAAAATTTGTAGAATGTCAACTAAATCAGAAAAAAATATCTAGAAAAATATCATTCGGGATTGCAACTCAGAAAAATGATGAATCCCGAATGGCCAGTGAACAAGTTGAAAAAATCATGATATCCAATTCCAATAAACAATTTATGTTTGAAATCCTCAAAATAACCAAATAGAAATTCTAAGAAATAACTTATCTGTACTTGGCCTCTTACACATCTTGATTTCTCAGCGCTACCAGTTTGACCTTTGCTGATCAAATATTTCGGGGCTTTTCCCACGAGTTCTATCGACATGCGTCTTTTAGAAACAGAGTACCTACATCCAGCTCGACATAACCGTTACTACTTTTCCTTACCCCATACTGACTATTCGCCAGAATTCGCCTATCACAGAGGATTTGATCTTCAATGGATTTGGGAGATGATCACGATTAGTTTGATCTCAAGTTCTACAAATCGGTTCAGCCTCATATACAACATTCGCCTTTCAGAACTTCTAGCAATACCGCAGCACTTTCTCATTCAGCCCTCAGTTCTCGGTGTCCAGATATCTAACCGCCACTAGCCTAATCGCACTACCTATACTCAGCCATAGTAACTACACTTCATAAGCTACTGGAACATTACTCCTCCACTCTATCACATTACAGCAGCTAAAGAGTAGACGGTCGTCTAGTCGTTATATGCTTCGACGCCACCAGCCACCAAGTTCCTTATACACGTACTTAAAGCCATGAGACCAACATAAATGTCCTCATATGCCACCCTAACTGATGTATCAATGATTATCCATACGTCCCCACACATCGAGCGAATATCCATAGCCAACCACCCTCATAAACTCCCAAATTACCGCTGCTCTGACTCTAGCACCTGGCGATACCAAGTTTAGCGCATCACTGTTCCCACCTCGATCGCTCTGTCTCGAGCCCGCGCTGTCCAGTGCAGCACCTGTATCCTGATCAGCAACCCTGTGAATGTCCTATGCCACTTATCTCCTTATAGCGAGTTAATTACATAGCGAGCACGAGATTGGGATTGCCCACTTGCATCATTACGGAGTTCATGCTATCTATTCCCTCTATAGGCCCATGGTAACGACACCGGCCTTATGAGGACCATTCATATTGTCTCTTCCGCGTTTTCTACGATACATATACGATTTAACAGACCTAGAGAACATCATAGAGTCCCTATATTTGATCTTGATTTTTATCGTTGTTCCTGCACTTGGAATATTTTATAGACTGACTCTGTTCATCCAGCCTTGGCTCGGCCCAATTCCATGATCAAGGCTTCCCTAGGCAGTCTTCTTCTGATTGATTAACAATTGTCATTAGACGGGATATACCCTCTGTCCACCACGATTATACGGACTACGTCCCGATGCACACAATAGCACATTTGTGTGAATGTTGTTATCCTGCGAGACTAGATACCCCTCTTCTTTATAAGACTTAGTGCCACTGATCTGCGTATTTCTTGTTGTCCTAAACAGCATTGGAGAAACAATTAGAATTGTTTTGGTGTATGGTATGGTGACAAGGGATCGTAGAGAAACATATTCTTAGTGCCTCTGCGATCGAAGCAAGGTTAAAGGCCGGTGAAGCGCGTGAGGTACGTACGCAACCGCCACACCGGTTAAAACATTAAAAGGCCTTCCGCCTACTTCGGGAAGCAACCCAAGAAGATTATTACTTTTCCCCTCTCAAGCCTTCTGATGATAGTGCTTTGATTTCAGCTTGGGGGGAGCCTTGAATATTTGTTACATGCTTTAAAAACAAAATAGCAAAGCAAAAGTGCTTTAATTCAGTCTGTGTAGTTTTTTGTTTGGAGTTAGTCTGTATCTTCCTTCGCAGGTTCTTTTGCAGTTCGCATTTGCGACTGGTGTCATTGATTTGGATGGCTTGCACCTAACGCAGGGTAACTTGCGCTGATAGATCTTAATAACCCACTCGCCTAATTTTTTTACTCTATCTCAACACAAGCTCATAGCGGTTTTAATCTGCTTTCTTAGGAAATGTTGCACATATGTTTCTAGTTACCACTTACTCACATCGTGCCACCCCAAAACAAAGCTGTAGCTTAATGCTTTCTTACTTGGTGTGTGTCTCATTCGCCTCTATCTGTATCCTTATGGATTAATTGACCTGAGTATGTCTTTCCCATAACTGCTGCCATGTGCTTTGTATATTTCTGCACACTTGTGATCTATCGTTGGGAACATCCTGCAATCTTTGTAACATCTTCTGCAATTTTCTCTTTCTCGATTTCGTTTCAGTATACTGTCCATCGAACAACTGATGTTTCACGGCTCTTGCTTAATCATCACTGCAACAAGGCCAAATGTCCACTCTCTTCAGTACTTCGGCCACTTGAATCATATTCTTCTTTTCCTCCTAATTTGCTCATACGTACATTTATGTACCCATTAGCGAGCATTCGTGTCCTATGTCCCATACCTAACTTGGCATTCTTCCCTATCGTTACCTACCGGTCATGTCTAATTTCATTGCTGAGTAGAGCGTGATAATAGGCCTCTTCAACTTGTAGGGAGACGTGCATCTAACACTTGCATATTAGATCACCCAACATATGTATTTCGTCTCATCTGACCCTTGCTCCCTATGTTCTCTTATAAGAGCCTACCTCTAGCTTCACTTCATTGACTATCCTCAACCACCATCAATACATCACTCCTACTATTGGGCTCAATCTATTCGAATGTATAACTGCCGCAAGTTCCACAAGCAATTTTGCTGGCTCGGGAGCATTCGGTTAGTACTCAGTGTGGTTCTCAGTGTGTACTGTTGTTGTGTGGCGTCGCAATCCAACTTCGTTACTCCCTGCTGTTTCCATTTCGGTTTACTCTCGATTCCATGTGGCGCCTAGATCGTTCTCTCGTACATAATTGTCGTTACATCATCATACTCACATCTACTTTCAATTTGTAAGTATTTACGATTTAACCTGACTCAATGCCGAACCACTACGAGTCTTGCTTACTTATAATAATGCAAACGGATAAACTACAGCGCAGATATAAAATCCAAAACAAACAATAGGTCAATGACAAGTAACTCAGATAATACCTATATGAAAATAGAAGATCACCACTAACCAACCTGTTCGCTTCTCGTACGTATTCAGCTTTTAATTTTCTATCCATCCCTTCCAACCATCTTGTGCACCCACAGCTTATAACTTTTATCCCTCACGTCTTCAGTCATGCTGTAGTACTCTATAGCCTTGCATAGTGTGATGATTCGAGCTTCTATTCTGCGCGCCTTATAGCAGGAGGATCTGCAATTAACAGCGCGCCCGCTTCCGAGCTCCTAGTCTGTTGAGTTGGAGTCTACTTGTGGCCAGTCTTTAGACCCTCATCATTTAATAGGCTATGTCCTTACTCTTCGATCTCCTTTTGCTCCCTTGCGGGTGGATGGACTCTAGCTCAGCCGTATTTTCACTCATATACTTCGCTTCTTTTCCCTCCTGATCTCAATCACACACTCTCACCCATACCTAGATAATCAACCCTGACAGTGATCAGATACATAAATACGAGTGCCCTATATATCAGTGCCACTAGCCACAACACATTACTACGACATGCTAATCACTAACACACATCACGGCCAAACACTCTACCTGACATCCGCACGTCAATCTATCTGAGAACACTCAGACCCTACTCTCCTGCAGAGATTCTCGTCTCGTAGTACCAGCTCAGCCCTCTAAATGCGGTCCCTCATACACATGTCACTACTCCCCTCGACACATCAATCCCTAGCACATATGCCTATAACTAATATACAGTCAACAGAACGGATCTTCCGTACCTCGATAATTCCTGCAAGAACTACTAGACATCACAATACAAGGCACACCCTACAACACCAATCCCTCTGCAGCCACTTCGCATAACATACCTAGAACTCCGCTCATCACACGTCGACCTAACAACTTACACTCTCTCACCACTCATCATACTCACTATCCGCGCGCACCCCCGAAACGACCGCTCGAAACTCTCTCCCAACGACACTATCATCCCACCTACCTGATAGACACTCCAAAGCTCCCCCAACCACCATCAGCAGCATATGACCACTGGTAGTCACCATCTCACTCGACATCATCAACACTTCTACGCACACCAGAAATCCACCGCACACCGAGACATTCGTTCTTACCGTCATTCTTGAGATCACTATTTCCATACTCGATCTAGATACCATTCAGTTAGTCCGTGTGTGTCATGACTTATCTCTCCTGTATCCTCATTCATTATTGATCGTACAATGATTCATCGACCGCCATCACCTCTTGAATTGATACACACTATCGGACGCGATCTCTGAACTCGACCTACCACCATTGTTTCCAGCGTCTGTCGACGTCTTTCTCTCCTTCGTAAGCCCTACGGCCCCTCCAAGCCCACCATGTGACATGTCTTGCCCTCTTTTGTCTTTCTGTGTCATCCTCGCAGAGGAACCACTAGATTCATAAGGCTCCGTTGCTTACAGCTGGCGTGCAGTGTCTGAATGTTGGGTTATAACCTCTATCCCGTCAATCGATTACTGACTTACGCTTTTAGCACATCAGCGCTCGTCTTCCGCTACACTCTTGTACTCCCCCCTTCTTTCTTACTTTCACTAGCACATTTCTCGCTTGTTTCTCCCATTTTGTCCATTGAGCATTTCTATTTTTGGCCGTGTTTGTTTGCCTAATTTTCTCTTGCGGCTTCAGGTAACAGTATGGCCTCACTCCCCTCTATCCGTGATAGCCCGCCGCTACACCTAATCGCTTGAGCGAACTCCTGACTTATGGCACGCGCAGTTCTGCGTGTAGTCCAGATACACTCGAGCCTGCCCCACGGTCCGCAAAGCTACATCAAATAGCGTCATTCTTTGTGCTGTCGACTCGCGTGGCCGGCTTGCTTACTTCACCATGGAATTGCCTCTGATGCACCACCGATACCAACGAAACATCCTATGCGCATCGCTGCACGATCGCACGAGTTGTCACTTACCTCCCCTATACAACAGCTGCTGCATGGGACACCTGACTTTCAGTCTACCTCGTCATACACTCTATAAGACGACTGAATGCTGTATGCGCTCTGTCATCATCCCAGCTGCCTAGCGTTTGATTCGCAATCTCATCGCATCCCGGTTGCGCGTTCTTCATGCTGTTACACCCGCGCGACTCACGATGAGCATACAATCAATCTTGTGAGCCCCCTAAGTTCAAACTGCGCGTACCTGTTCTTTACACCATAAACGGCGCCCGTCCGGGTCTTTTCCATTGGATACAGAACACAAACCAGCTGACAAGTAGCTGCGTAGCCCAGGTCGTGTTTCCCACATCACCTCGTTCACTCTCGTCACCTAACTCCTTACTAGAATTTTCAACCCATGATATTTTTCCTTGCCTCGCTACCTCGGACCCCGCTGACTTTCCAAATAACCCACCAGAGTCCGGCGGCTCTGCATTTCTTGGCCTCAACTCTATTTCTCCTCGTTCTTCACTGCTCGTGCTCTTTTCGTGAGGGGCCGATTATTATCATTAGCGAACGTTCTTATTCTTTTCATGGGCCATGCTTCGATATTCAAGCCATGTTTTCACTGTCCGTTCAATCTTTTAGAGACCGCACGCTTGGTTCTTTATGCTTCTCCTTTAGGGGATTGTACTACGAATAATCTTTGCTTACCCTTGCAATTCATCATTCATTGAACGTCTAAGGTTAAGACTTCCTTTCTTCTGTTCATCTGTTCTTTACTTCTGTTATAACCTTACTATTCATGCCTCATGAATTTATCATTAAACTGTTTTAATTTCAATATGCTAGTGCAGTGCTTCCTTCTAGAGGCTTGAGTGAAACTATCAAACGGTTCATGATTCTTGTTTTAATTATTTTAGGATTTAAATTTGGTTGTAGATTGGCAAATCAACATGATAAGGTTTTTGGATTGATTGCATTTTGCGCCATTTGCAAGCACGCTTATTATCTCATTTCTATAAGCGAGAGCTTCGAGTTGAGTGAGGTTGTACTTTGATCTAATACTCGATTAGCATCGCGATAGCACTTTTCTTAGTTGTGGATTCGTAGTGCGGAGGAGTAACTTATTCCTTTGCCTAAATTCATTCCTATCCCAATGTTGTCTTGAATCACGGATTGATGGATGCATAGTGAATCCTCTTTGCCCTAAGTTTTTAATTAATTGAATTTTCGTCACTACTTGTTTTGTCTTACAATTAGTCGTTCAAAAACTCCAACTTTTAATTGTTAGCGATAGTGAACTTGGTTCAATTTGTGACTTTATTTGTCCTTCCARAGTGGTTCGACCCTACTTGCTCGACTATACTAGTTAAGGGAATTAGGAATTATTTTTGGTAGTAAAACGACCTATCAAACATCACCTAAACCAGAGGTAAGAGAAGTTGCGGGAAACAATGTGACCATGAATCCTTCCGGTTCCTCTCAGAGGGAAGAGATWCATGATGACACTAGTTCCCAACTAAATAAGGAAGCACAAAATAATTATACTCTGAACAATTATAGATTTCAAGCTTCTCATCCCCCAAATCAAATCTTAAGCAATATAAACAAAGGGATTCAAACGAGAAGTGTTTACAAAAACTTTTGTGCTTTCTATTCTTTGRCGTCCAGTATAGAACTAACTGACTATAAAATGGCTCTAAATGATCCTGATTGGGTCCTAGCAATGCAAGATGAGTTAAACTAGTTCCCAAAGAACCAGGTTTGGCATCTTGAACCTAGACCCAAAGATAGAACAATCATTGGTACAAAATGGGTCTTRAGAAACAAATTGGATGACCTAGGTARAATAGTRAGAAATAAAGCAAGGCTTGTAGTGCAAGGTTACAATTAACAAGAGGGAATTAACTATGATGAAACCATTGCACCAGTATCTAGATTGGAGGATGTTAGAATTGCATGTGCTACTCACATGAATATGAAGTTGTTTCAGATGGATGTCAAGACTTCCTTTCTGAATGGATACTTAAAGGGTTAGGTATATGTGGAGCATCCACCTGGTTTTGAGGACAAGTTGTTCCCCCAACATGTGTACAACTTAGACAAAYCTCTATATGGATTGAAACAAGCTCCAAGGGCTTGGTATGAAAGATTGTCTACCTTCCTAATGGAGAATGATTATCAAAGGGMAACATTAGACAAAACATTGTTTATCAAAACTAGGGGGAACCACTTGATTGTAGTACAGATTTATGTTGATGATATTTTATTTGGTGCTACTAATCAAGTACTATGTAATGAGTTMGCTAATCTTATGCAGAGTGACTTTGAAATGAGCATGATGGGAGAGTTGGGATTCTTCCTTGGACTACAAATTAAGCAAACTGCTGATGGTACCATGATACATCAGCAAAAGTACTTGAAAGAGTTACTGAAGAAATTTGGCATGGAAAACAGCAAGGCTTATGACACACCTATTCCCACATCTACAAAACTAGATGCTGARATGAAGGGAACAGATGTGGAAGCTTCACTGTATAGAGGGATGATTGGCTCCCTCCTCTACTTAACAGCTKGTAGACCTGACATTGTATTTTCTYTTAGATTATGTGCTAGGTTTCAAAGCAATCCAAAGGATTCACATATGAAAGCTTGTAGGAGGATACTTAAGTATCTTGTGGGAACAACAGATTTGTGTTTGTGGTACCCCAAAGTAGCACAATTGATTTGATTGGGTACACAGATGTAGATTATGTTGGTTTGCTT
>SNQN01001482.1:3807-94384 GCA_008642245.1 Bassia scoparia
TTYWTMTAWTKTRTYTAATGTGKTTTTATATTTCATCTCATTTTTATATTACATTTGTCTAATGTATTTTATATTTCATCTCACTAGTCACTAGATTGCACCAATTCGGGTACGGAAACGGGTGCACAAGTGTTTTGGGAACGGGGGTACGGTAAAAAAATACTTAGAATACGGGAACGGCAAAATGCATTAGATGAAATATAAAAACACATTATATTTAAAATAATGTAAAATACAATGCAAACATAAAAAATATACTTCTAAAATGGGCCTATTCTTTGTCATCTAAAATTGGGCCTTCTTCGTTAAATGAGCTTTTGTAGCATTTCATCTCATTTTTATTTGCTAATTGTCCGCTTCCGAAGTAGTGAAGCAGTAGCCAATAGTCACAATTCACAAATCAAACCAGCAACACTCACAATTCTTGACTGCTTAGATTTGAGCTACTTTATCGTTGGTCATCGTATTTTGCCCGCCGCTCACCACTAGTCGTCGTCGTTCCTCCACCACCAACGTTCTTCGTCTACGCCGTTCTTAGTCCACATTCTAGGTTTGTTTCCATTCCTTTTCTGAATCGTTGTTTAGAAAATATGAATTATTTGTTGAAGAAAATTTGAGATTTATTTAGAAATTATTCTGACTTTTTTTGGTAATTTATTGAATTGTTAGTTCCTTAACAATTGAATTTCGATTGTAACTTTAGGGGGACTTGTTGTTCGAATTTGGGATTTTCTTTTGGGATTTTAGGGTTCATTACTTGTTACAATTTTTGGGATTTTAAGTTTCGTTCAACTAGGATGATTTAATTGACTTTGTTGTTAATACTTTCCATTTGTTATTACTGATGTATTGAATCACTAATAACAAATTCCCTTCAACTCCCTTCTTTCTTGTGCATACCAACTATTCGACCAAATTCCTCTGACAAATTCATTTTTAAGTACAATAGTCTATCAAAGTAAGTGTTGAAGATGTTTAGTTATGGGTTGAGTACTAAGCATTGTGACTATACCTGGAAAATCGATCGGTCAGGTCGGTATCGGTCGGTCAATGTTCGGTTTCGGGCATTTACAAGTCGGTCATTTTTCGGTAAAGGGTCGAATTTCTTTGTTCATGACCCAATATTTTCGGTAACAGGTCGGTCGGTCGATAAAGTTTTTTTAGCGCCTTTTTTTTCTTTCAATGTTTCGCCAAAATTAGATCAATTATTAAGGTTTTTAGGACTTAAAAATGTATAATGTGATTAAACTAAGTATAAATTATTCATTAAACTTTATATTTGTCTGAATCTAATAAATATTATTATTTGCAAAAAATGGTCTAAGTATTAGGGTTTCAAAAGGTAAAAAATGCATAATTTGATCATACTCACTAGTAATTTTTTTCGAAACTACTCATTCTACTTCCTTTTTATTGCAACATGTGAACTTTTGCAATATTTACATTTATTACTTTGACTAATATTTGTGATTTGTACATAATTAAACACGTTTATAAGTAATTATACTAGATAAATCAGCCAAATCGGTCGGTCAGGTCGGTAACAGGTCGGTCAACATATTAAAACAGGTTGACGGGTTCGGTCAAAAAACAGGTTTCGGTCAAATCTTCTTGTTCATGACCCAACTTTTCCGGGTCGGATTCTAGGTCAAAATTGGGTCGGGTTTATTTTTGCCAGGTATAATTGTGACCCTGTTCTTGTTTCCCAGAAAGTTTGTTACTACTAGTCAAATAATTATGATTGACATTTAACTCATTTATTTAAAATTTGGAAAAATTCACCTAGTTGCTTATAATTTATTGATGTTGATTGTGGAAAACCTACAATTAAAAGATTTGATTTTGGTATACTCTGATATAGTGTTGTGATACCCTTCTTAATTAGTGTTCTGCAATGAGTCGTGCAAGTTTCACCAACGATGTTGTGACTGTTCTGTTTTCAATTCTTCCTGATCATGTTACTCCATCGGGTGAAAAAATTGATTGGGAAGTTGTTGCTGCAAACTTAAACAAAAGAATCGGGAAGAATATTACCTCCCTTTCTGTTAAGAATTGGTTTACTTACTGCAAAGATAAACACAAGGCTTGGAAAGAAATAAAGGGATGGACAGGTATAGGTTGGACTACAAATGGTTGTCTTGATGTTGATACCACAAGTGATAAATGGATTGCCTTTGTGAAGGTATTTGTTTCACAATCAGTTCCTTATGCTAGCCAATAAAAAAAATTCATATTAATTAACTTCAAAAATTTATTTTATTGCAGCAACATAAAACAAAAGTGAAAGGGTTTCTTAAAACCCCTTTAGGGAATGAGGCTGAATGGGATAAAATCCTACGTAGTGGTTATGCAACGGGTGAAAAATCATACACTCCAGCATCAATAGGGGGAATAAACAAAAGGAAGCCATAATTGATGCATTTGAACAGTCTGCTGATTCGGATGAGGTATTTGAAATTGATACCCTCAACAAAGTAATCCAGCCTTACATTGTCGAGGTTGATAGCAACAAGCGTAAGAGCATAGAATGTTATGAACCACCCTCTAAAAAAATTTCTAAAAGTTCTAGGGAAGATGATATTAACACTTGTCTTGAACAAATGAGAAAATCCTCTGTGAGTCAATCTTCTAAAGCTTTAAATCCTTTTGATGAGGTTCAAATTAAAATAAGTTGGAAGTTATGGGTATTGTTGACAAGTATGGAGATGAATTTGTTATGGATATTCTTGATAGCTTCTGTGGTACTCCCGGAGCAATCGATTTGCTCAACTCTTTATGTTCCGACAGTACAAGACTACATTACTTGAGGAAGCATTGTTTACTTGAAGATGATGTGTACAGGCCCATGCCTATTGGTGATCTTAACAATTAGTATGGCTAGCATAGTATTTGGATTTTTATTAATGTTTTGGGATTTTAGTTATGTATTTGGATTTTAATTTATGTTTTGGGATTTTAGTCATGTATTTGGATTTTAATTTCTGTTTTGGGATTTTAGTTATGAGTTGTAATCTGTTTGCTTTTGAATTTTATGTCTTTGTTCAAACTTTAACTAGGTTTGTGTATGTATCTCAACTAAGATTTTATATGAACTATTAGTACTCGTTTTAGTATGTTATTATATTTTTAAAATTGTTTTATAAATGTTTTGCTTATGTAGAATGGATGATGAGTTGTTACAAGAATCTTTGACACGTGTAGCCTTACATGAGCTAAGAAGATTGACAAGCCCAATTGAACGGATGCCTTTGCATTTAGGGAGTGAAACAGGTGCTCAATTCATACATAGGATGCTAACGGGCCATCACAATTTTTGTAAAGAACAACTTCGGTTGAGTAGAGAAATATTTATAAGTCTAGTTAATGTTCTAAGAGAACAAGTTCTGTTGAAAGATGGTAATGGTAAGAATTTAAGTATTGAAGAGCAGCTTGGGATTAGTCTATACATGCTAGCAAACCAGCTTCCGTACGTGATACTGCCGAAAGGTTTCAGCATTCGATAAGAACCATTTCGAAATATTTCCACGAGGTACTAGCTGTTTTAGAGACATTGTCGACTCAAATAATTCGACCATATCAAGATTTAAACGAAATCCCTTCTGAATTACAAAACAATATCAAATATTGGCCTTTCTTCAAGGTACTTATTCTTATCTCAATGAAAAGTTGCAACAAATATATTTAATAACACACGCTCATCTTCAAGGTATTGATTATAATGAAATCATTTTCAGGATTGTGTTGGTGCCATCGACAGTACCCTCGTACCTGCGGTAATTACAGATGCTGAAAGCAAGCCCCTTAGAGATCGTAAGGGTAACAAAACATGGAATGTGATGGCCGTGTGTTCACTCAACATGTTGTTCCCTCATATCAATGTAGGTTTTGAAGGTAGTGCACATGACACTGTTGTATGGAGGCGCAGCTTAGGAAAAGCGTCAATGGGATTCCCTCATTCGCCTACAGGTACAAACTTACTTAGATTGTAGTGAAAACCCCATGAAATTGTATCAGCTTAACAAACTGATGTTACTAGTTTTGTTCCAGGAAAGTATTATGTCGTCGATTCAACGTACCCTAACACTCTCGGATATTTGAGCCCACATGTGGGACTCGGGATGAGATATCATTTAGCTGATTTCAAAAGAAGTACTCCACTAGAAGACATGTACGAACAATTCAATTACCGACATTCTTCTTGTCGAAATGTAATTGAGAGGATATTTGCAGTTTTAAAAAATAGGTGGAAGGTTCTACAACCTAGGTCGATGCCACAAATGGATTTGTCTCTTCAGTTGAAAATTATTGTCACTTGTTGTACTCTACACAACTACATTCGTTTACATGATCTAGGGATTCCTATTACGCACCCAATTGAGGCTATGGAACCTAGAGAAGATCATTCTATGTACGATGATCTCAAAAAAGAAGATATGGTTATTATACGACAACAAATTACAAATCAAATATGGGAGTCAATTCAAATGAGTAGCGAGGGACCAGAGGAATTTGATGGATCGACCGAAGAAGAAGAATTAACTGATTATGAAAATTAGTACTATTATCAATATCTATTATAATTTTTCTAACTAGTGTTATGACAACGATTGTATTACTAACTTTTATACGTACTATGATAATAATTATTATTGCTACTAAAATGATTAATATATTAAGTATTATTTATTATTGGTATTATTATTATTATTGTTATTTAACTTACGATTAATGTATTGAAATATAGAAAGAACATGATTAAGCAAACTACAAACCAACTTTCATAATGAAATTACAATAATATTTGTGGTTTAAGATTAATTAGTTAGTAAAAATCATTAAGCTGAACTGAACTAAACTGAACTGTATAGAACTGAACTGAATTGAACTGAACAGAGCTGAATTGAACTGAACAGAACTGAAAATAAGCTAATGTAAACAGACCATAAATAGGTTAGGGACGGAAGTCATGGATCCGTCCCTAATTTAGGGACGGATTCGTCCACGAAAATTAAATCTGTCCCTAATTCCTCTATTTTTGCAATTGGAGCTCAACCTAACAAACACAATACAACCCGTCCCTAATTTTTCGTTGCTATACGAGCTTTTTTTTGTAGCGTATTAGTTCAAAGCATTCAAACATCCTTCATTGTCTTCACTCTTAGCCTATTTTAAGCCCTTAATGAGTTTTACTTGCCCAATTTTCAACCAACAATCATATTTCTTGATTTCAAACCACATTCAAGTTTATTTTCATTATTAAAAGCTGAATTTACTTCTACTTTGATTGTATTCCTTACCAATTAAAAAGATTTATATTAACCTAAATAGAGAGGCTATCATATATTTGAAAATAAATACAACTCAATACTAATTCAAATAAAAGTAGCATAAATATACACCAATTGCTATACACATGTCTAATTGATACACTACACATATACATAAAAATCTTCTTGTGTTGTCCAATATATTGATTCTTATGCTTCAAGCCCATATGTTTCACATACATACTATACACATGTAACAATATCATAACATGCTTAGTGGGCAATAAAAAGTGCATGATATGTACAACATGTCTTACTAATATGCTATTAACAACATGGAAAGAATTTGCATCTAGATAATCTAAAACTTTGATATTTAAAGTACATTCCAAGATGAGCTGCGCGTCTTTGATCTTTTCTTACTCTTTGAAGGTGGCAGAAGAATAGATCCCGAGTTCAATGCACAACAAAAACAAACAATTAGATGAAATTCAATAAAGGGAAATTCTAAGCTATACACGTGGTATAGCGTTTTCTAAGTTGTACCTATACTTTTGAGTCTTTCTCAACTATACCCATGAACTACCAATTATTAATCAATTGTACCTTAAATTATTAATCAATTGTACCTTAACTCAACTCTTATAGTTAACCTAAGTTAACTTTTACAACAACAAAAATAATAAAAAATAACAGAGAAGTCAATTCCTTAACAACAATTTACCCACACACCACCTAATCGTAAGAACAACCCATTTAAAATTTAACTAAGGTTAGTTTAACTAGAGGAGGGTATAGTTGATTAATGATGGGTAGTTCATAGGTATAGTTGAGAAAGTCTCAAAAGCATGAGTAGAGCTTAGAAAACGCTATACCATATGTGTATAGCTTAGAATTTCCCTTCAATAAATTAAAGAGAATAAAAGGCCAATAACATATCATTGATAAAAAGAAGATCGAATTCATCATTTCCAATAACTCAAAAAGCATCATACGATTTCAAAGTAAATTATGTATGCAATGATGCGCCCTTGGATCCTTATCACTCCAACCTAACCCATTCTTGAATGCCTCCTCTCACTAGTAAATGCATGCCATGTTTTCAACTCTAAGGAAATTTCGGTAGTATCTCCCCATAGTTTTCCAAGTACATAATATAAAAAAAACACATATGTACCCAGAGAACTTTAAGGGAAATGAGAAGCCGAAATCTTCCTTAGAAATGAAAATAAGGCACGCATTTATATCTTAAGTAGTAAGTGAAAGACATTTAATAACAGTCCCAAAACAGGGACTATTCTAGACTTAATCCTAATGAGTAAGCCTTGAACGGGTATCTAGGCCAATGATGCATATCCATTTCAATTGCACACTTACATACATACATACATACATACATACATACATACATACATACATACATACATACATACATACATACATACATACATACATACATACATACATACANACATACATACATACATACATACATACATACATACATACATACATACATACATACATACATACATACATACATACATACATACATACATACATACACACACACACACACACACACACATACATACACACACACACATACATACATACATACATACACACA
Source organism: Bassia scoparia (assembly GCA_008642245.1). NCBI lineage: Eukaryota > Viridiplantae > Streptophyta > Magnoliopsida > Caryophyllales > Amaranthaceae > Bassia > Bassia scoparia. Next base: position 10,705 of record SNQN01001482.1, read on the forward strand.
CACACACACACACACACACACACGCACACACACGCACACACACACACACTTTAGGTTTTGAAAAAAAACACATACACATTGTAGGCGTGTGCCCTCATCGGGCCTACGTCAATTTTGAATTGATCCCGCACGTGAGTGCGTTGGGGTGTGTTGTCGATAGAGGGGATCGCCACCGTACCTGTTCAGGTCAATCACGTACGCCCGAAACATTGGTGCCAAACTAATGGCCCCATAGTTTGGTTTGGTAACCAAAGTGTGGGTTTGGGGACATGGTACGGAAAAGATCTTTGACCCAATCCGCCCGCATGTAACGGCTTCTACTCGGTCTCATTGTAGTTTCATAAATCAAAATCATTGAATTCAAATAGAAAGCGCACAAAAACAATACAAGAGTTAATTTCTATTAAGCATGCATCGCTACCTATCCTAATGATTGTAACCACTTCAAATTAATCAAATTAATATAATGGCTTAAATTCGTTCGTCCATAATAAATCTGAATTTAATGCGATTCAAGTAAATCAACTTACCTTGTATCACTATCAAAGCAAAAGAAAACAAAGCAAGATTAGAGTGTCAAAGCTTTGCTTCCAATTGAATTGCTTATCACAACAAAGAAAATCGTTAGCATTGACAATTAAATCCAAATGATTGCGATAAGTCGAAAGCGATTGAAAACGAATGAATTTACATGATTGAAACCAAAGGCAAAACGAAATTCGATGTATTATATTAATCAAAATTAATAACAAAAGAAGAGAGAGAGTTTGATTGAATAACCACAGAATTTGTACCTAAATCCGCAAAGATACGACTCCAAAAGCTGCGTTCGAGGGACTTTTGATTTTAGTGTGTTTATGGATTGAATTTGAGAAAGGTTTTGGAGAGCTTTGAATTGCACTTTGATTGATGATTTTCATTGATCGAATATTGATTTTCGTTGAATGAATATTGATTTGCATTGATGTTCGATTAAACACCAAAAGCATTTATTTATAGGCGTTTGGAATAAGATAGATGAAAATAGGAAATTATCCATATAGAAGACAACCGTATATACGGTCTGAGGACTGTATATACGGTCATCTGGAACGTATATACGAATGAAGCTGACGTGGCTTGCCACATCAACGATCCATGTGTTAATTCTATTTTTTTTCTATCTTTTACTCGAGAATTAATATCCATGTTTTTGCATCTAATTGCCATCCGAATTAAGATTTATCCACTTTTAGAATTAATACTGAGATAAAGTGACACTGTCACAAAGCATTAATAGACCCTTGATTATTATCACATCTTCCAATTTTATAAGGCTTGTATTAGAATTTATAAAAGCATAGGTCTCACCTGAGGAGGAACTCCAAGCTTTAAGAACAAAGGACCCAAAATAAATCCACCACCAAGACCAAGCAGCCCACCAACCATGCCTGCCAATATGCCACAAACACAATACAAGAAGAGCTGGTGGACTTTCCAAGCAGCGGGAACATATCCTTTCGACGAGATTATTCTCTATCCTTTGTATAGACTAATTGCTTCATACAAGGATACACCAACACCAACAGGTACCTGGAAGACATCGATTCATATTCATCATAAAGGGGAAAAAAATKGACAACAAAATAAAATTATAGTCAGATGCACAGAAATTACCTGCAACAAGCTTAGAACCCAATAGGCTATTACGCAAGAAAGATTTCATGAAAAATTTGAAAGTCATATGACTCAATAGTATGAAAGTTGAATGATTATCTCAAAATAAGAGGAATTAAAAGCCACCTCAAAACATGCTCAAAAACCTGGTAACATGGCTCCAAGAAACTCAATGACACAACAACGACCAGACAAATCAGCAATGGAATCCAAAAACATGTCAATAATAAATTTTGAATTTTCGCCTACAATCGAAACTTTTTAACTACCTAATTCAGCAGTAGATCCAAGGAAGCATATAAGAAAGCCAGATCATAAGTGTAAACACAAAATCTGACTAATTCAAACCAAAAATGACAATATTCCATAAAATATATAACTGAATAATTAGTCTAACAAAACAGTAAACAAAGAAAGCCAGATCACAAAAACACAAGTGTTAATGATATGAGTGTTTGACAAAAGGATTAATAATAAGGTAAAGAAAAACAGGCTTTGCTTGCTCACAATTCAAATATAAAGTGTACAATGTATCATCTTAGACAACATTGTATCACCTTGGTCGCGATATATAGTCCAGAATTGACTAAAAAATGAAACATCACCACCTTCTACAATAGATCTCAAATGAACGGATTTATGAATTTATGATGAGATAATAACAATTTTTTATCAAAGGGTATAATTTAACACCCTAATCTTAGACCAAAGTATTGTTCATGCATATATCACTTCATAGTAAAGATAAATACCATTTCGTGAATAACAACAGATCAAACTTCATAAAAGTATATTACAAGTGCCTGAATCCGAACAGAATTGATCTCAGGAAACCTCACTTCGCCAAAAAAATTGAAAACTATTGAACACTTGGCAACTTGGCATACAACACATGAAAAGATTTCCTCTTAATCCCACAGTCAATTTTTATTTTATTACACATATAGGAGCAGCATTAAAACTATAAATTACAGGTAACAAGATAAAATTAGAAAGGAAACAATTAACCAGATAAAAATTTGAGGGCTAAAAGTGTACAGACTAAATCATCAGCAATCAACAGAAAGGACCAAAAATTATTCAAAATAAAAAAAAATATTGAACCCTAATTTTAAGATCAAAATCTGGAAAAATTGACCAAAACCCTAAATACCCGAAAATAAAAGGGGGGGGGGGAGGAAATCAGTAAAAAAAATCAAAAATTCCAACAACAAGAAAATTCAAAGAAATAACCAAAAAATAGATCGGAAAATCAATAGGAAAACAAATAAAAATAAAACTAAAATAAAAAATCAAAGAAAACGAAATCAAAACCGAAATCAAAAGTTAAAAGGAATGAAATCAAAAATAAAAAAAGAAATCAAGAACCCTAGATCTAACTAAAAACGAAATCAAAAATTTTAAAAATGACATAAAAAGCTAAAAACAGGGAAAACAAAACTCACCAAAACTGAGGTAAGAAGGGCGACGAAAATGAGGACGCGGTTGTCCAACAAGGGCGACAAAAACGAGGCGACGAGGGTGACTAACGAGGGGTTACGAGGGTGGCTGAGGACTCAAAAGAAGGGAAAAGGAGAGGATAGAGGAGAGAGGAGAGAGAGTTGAGAGGATGAGGGTGATTGTGAGGAGAGAGATGATAATGGGTGAGAGTGTGATGAGAGGAGAGAGAAGGTGAGGAGCGTGAGAATGAGGTAAGAGGAGAAGGAAAGAAGACTGAGGGTCGAAAATAATCTTTTTTTATTTTAAAAAGATATGCTTAAAATCAAAGAAGACTGAGGGTCGAAATGAAAAAGGGTAGAAAGACAAGGGAAAAAACTTTTTTTTTTATTTTAGAAACAAAGTTTACCGACCGATATTTCGGTCGATAAACTTTTTGGACTTTTTATTTATTTATTTTTTGGGACTGATGGAGGGAATACAAATTAAGTATTTACCGATCGAAAAATACCGACCGATTGTTCGGTCGGTGTAATTTACCGACCGATTGCGGTCGGTGTCGGTTGGTGTTACCGACCGATTTTTTTCGGTCGATAGTTTCGGTCGGCCTTAGGCGCAATTCTAGTAGTGATACATACACACACACACACACACACACAACACACACACACACACACACACACCACAACACACACACACACACCACACACACACACAGCACACACACACAAAACACACAAACACAACACACCACAACACACACATTACACACACCACACACACACACACACACAACACAACACATACATTTACATACAGACATACATACATACATACATACATACATACATTACATACATACATACATACTACAACATACATACTACATACATTAATTACATACATACATACATACATACATACATACATACATACATACATACATACATACATACATACATACATACATACATACATACATACATACATACAAATTCTACACATACATAAACAATCATACACACATACACTTTAATTTTGGAAAAGAAACATACAAAAAAATTAAAAAAAAAACCCATAAATTAAAAAAAAAAACCCTTACCCCGTAGAGGGGCCGGTGACTGTGGGTCGATGCAAAGGAGAGAGAAACACACTTTAATTTTTGAAAAGAAATACAAAAAAAATAAATTAAACCAAAAAATTGAAAAAAAACCCTTACCAGCATAACGGAGTGATGACGGTGGGTCGTGAGGAAAGAAGGAGTGACGACGTAGACTTGATGTGTGAGGTGGTGGCTTGGTGAGAGAGAGAGAGAGAGAGAGAGAGAGAGAGAGAGAAAGAAAGAAAGAAAGAGGGGGTTTGAGGTCACCGGAGGGCTAGTCACTGGTGTGTGTGCCGAAGGAGAAAGAGGAGTGAGGGTTTGAGTGGGTGAGGATTTGAAGAGAGAGAAAGAGATGAGAGTGAGATTAGTCAGGGAGAAAGAGTGAGATTAATTGGGAAAGAAAAGAGAAAAAAGAAAAGAGAAGAAAAGGGAGAGTCGAGGTGCAAATTCAAAAAAATACCGACCGTCACCGATCAGTTGAACGATCAGTATTTTTTTCCCGACTAACACCGACCGTAGAGGTTGTCGGTAATTTGTTCAATGGTCGGTGTCATCGGTGATTACCGACTAGGTTCGATTCGGTCGGTCGAGGGTTGATTTCTTGTTATGTGATTGTGTTTCCCATATTTCTCTATTACGAACACAAACCACACAACCCCCCTGGATGATACTTTGATTCGAAAAGGGCAGCCAACCCCCTTTCTCTTCATATGCCTACGCTGAGCTGACTCCAAATCTCGTGGCACCTTCGGCTTCCCACAATCGCAATGCAAGCAGATGTCAACAATCTCATTACGAGTCTTAATAGTGTTAATCACTAAGAAGAAGCCTAATTTGATTGCCACGCTCTTAACATATTCAATGGCTTCGTTACGAGAACGAAACACATCCTTTTGAATGAAGTGCGAGTTGTAATCTATCCCGTCGCCAACACCGGTAGGTGACTAATCACAAAAAAATCGTTTCATTAGTATAACATGCACCCGAATTAATTTACTGAAATCAATTACGTAAAACGACAATTCATGAATCTAATAAAATTAAACATAATTAAATTTGAATTCAAATTTTAAATAAAACCACCAAAAACAATTTTTTAATAAGTATAATCTCTCCCAAAATAGGCGAGAGATATCATGGCCAGCTCGCCTAAAATAGGCGGCCACACCATGGTCATTCTCGCCTGTTTTGGGCGAGCTGCCCATGGTGTCTCTCGCCTATTTTGGGTGAGAGGGTCATGGCCATGCGCACAAATTGGGATGTTTCGAGGGATTTACCTCGTGTTCATCTCCCATTAATCCAAGGTAGACTAATCCGATGTGCTCTGGTGTAATTTTCGATGACTAACGGTTGAAATGTGTCAAATGCAGTTGTCGGTGGTGGTTCGTGGTGGTTAGTGAGGTGAAGTCTAGTGACAAAAACTATTATTCTAGTGAGAGAAAGTTTTTTTAAAATKTAAGGGTAAATGGGTCCTATCACACGAAATTGCGACTTTATTTTAAGTCATTTGTGACTTCGTTTAGCATTTTAACTTTTGTTTCACTTTACATCAATATATAGTGATAAATAATAAGGGTACGGTCACCATATTGATCAATAGTGTTACTATATTGACAAAAAATGCCACTTTAATCCAGTGCATACAATGCACTTTAGACTTTGCCAAGTGAAAATAAGTTACTAAATAGACTAAAAGGGTCACTATATGTTTGGTGCGCAATAAATTTATTGTGCAGTTCATGCATATAGTTTTATAACTAATAAGGGTCACAAGGGTGCATAATAAACTTTTTAAACCGATAAGGGGATTTTTTGTACGGAACCACCTTCCAATTATAGGTCTTTCAAATTAACCACCACCACATTGTGTTATTTTACACTACCACCTTCCAATTACCGAACCTTTTTAAATACCCAGCACGTAACGGTTTTTTTGTCAAATTCCGTTATGATATGGCCCCCACTTCGTTATCTTTTCTCATCTTCCCCAATTCTTCCACGATTGCCTTCCTTTTAACCCTTTTCGCTGCCACTTTCTTATTCCTCTCTCCTCCATGATTTCCTCTCTCCTCCGTGATTTCTTCCTCGAATTTCAATTCACACACAACAAACCCTAATTATAATAATAAGTAATTGATTAAAGAAAAAGAATAAAACTGATGAATAAAACATTCTTGTAAAGTTATGTCACAAAGAAATCTAAGCAAACATGAAARTTACAGTGTCAAACCCGAATAAAAAAATGGAATCTTTCTCAACAAAACTACAAATTTGGTGATTTACACATTTTATTGAGACAATTGTTCATCTCTTGTTATTTGGTGTTTGCAATAGTCTCATGGTTTTCACTCTTCGCATCGAACAAGTTTTTCTAGGTGTAAATCATATGTGTTCTTTGTGATTTTTCTCATTCAAACCCAAAAATACAACAAACCCCCAAATCAGAAAATTCAGAAWAAACTCATAACATACAACTACATTATTGTGATGAAGCTCTTATGGCCTTTTCCACCCTAGCCGCCATGTCGTTTCGCTTGATCGCAGAAATCCAGCCCAATTCAATCAAAACTCTCTCAAATTTGATCAAGTTTCGCCAATTGCACAAACGAATCACCGAATTAGGGTTTCAATGCTCAATGCAATTGAATGAATTGAACAATGATAGTGAATTCCAGAAATATCTTGAATTGAATAGAATTAATAAAAGGAAAATTTGTCATTAACTACCCAAGTTTAAGAAGTTTTTAGAAAAAACTACCCGGATTTCATTAAAATAAAAATAACTACCTACTTTTTGTAAAACTATTAGAAAAACCTACCCACTATGGTTTTCAGTTGGATGGAATACCATCTCCAACCTGTGAGTCCACCCGTTATTCATTTCTCTTACAATTTCCGGCGTGTGGGTCCCATGTCTGCTTTATTTCCTACTTTATAACTCGATTTCCCTTCTTTTTCTCTTCGATTTCCCATTTCCTTCAATTACCTTCTTCTCTCCTTCCATCCTGAAATTTTTTCTGCAAAATTCCTCCATTGTTTTCTCCTCTTTCATCAGCACATTCATTTCAAGAATCCAAAAAATTCTTCAATTTTCGACAACACTCACCCACAAGCCACAATTAAGCTTGAATAATAAAGATGACAACAGAAATAGGATTCACTTGAGATACGTATGTTGGCCATGGGAATGGCTTGGAATCGACTTTGTTGGAATTCGACGACAAATTGATATGTCTGAGCAACAAAGTTCAAATGAATTGGAGTTATGAGAACAACTTTTGTGATTAAATTACTTTTTAAACCATATTGGGCTTTGATAGTTTTGGTAAATTTATTCACAGTTTTTTTCCTTGCTTCTGTATAAAGGGGGAATTCTAGCTTCATAAGCACTGAAATTGTTCGCGGTTCTGTCCATAGAACACATTTAAGAATTAAGATCTTGTTTACAGATACAAATGCAAGAGGCAGGTCATTCCTTGAAAGCTTGAATAATAATAATAATAATAATAATAATAATAATAATAATAATAATAATAATAATAATAATAATAATAATAATAATAATAATAATAATAATAATAATANTAATAATAATAATAATAATAATAATAATAATAATAATAATAATAATAATAATAATAATAATAATAATAATAATAATAATAATAATAATAATAATACAACAACAATAATTCGACAACAACAATCGAATCATACTTGAAAATTTTCTACCGCCGTGAACTGGGTTCTTGCCGCTTGCTTTGCTGCTCGTCGTGGACTACTCTGGTGCCATGACATTTCGTCAGCTATTCACCCAAAACAGAAAATCAAATACCCACCCAAATTGAGTCAATTCAACACCTCAAAAAGATAGAATCTTGGAAACAAATTGATTCAATACAGAAAAAGGGGAGATTTTTGGGAGTGCAAAATTCAAAAATAAATGGGGAAAAAGGGGAAAATTGTTAATTGAAATGGGAAAAGAGAGGGGGGTGGGAGTGTTATAGAGAGTAAGGGGTAGTAGAGGAGAGAGAAAGAGGGAAGAGGAAGAGCATGGAAGGCATGAAAGAGGGAGAACAAATTTGAGGAGAGAGAAGGAAAAGCATGTGAGGAAGAGTGAAAGGAATCAGAGGGAGTGAATGGGAGAGATGAAAGGAAGGAGGAGGGTGATTTAATTGAAGGATATCGCCGTAATTTCATAGGTTAGGGTGAGTTTTGGAGTGAATTGAAGAGTAGGTGGGCCCCACGTACCGGAGGCGGTATTTCATCCAACTGAAAATCATATTGGGTAGGTTTTTTTAATAGTTTTGCAAAAAGTAGGTAGTTAATTTTAATGGAATCCGGGTAGTTTTTTCTAAAAAAGTCTCAAACCTGGGTAGTTAATGACAATTTTTCATTAATAAAAAACAAATGAATGAATGAAATGCTTATCAAATGATGAATAGTGAAAAAAGTAATCGTAAAAGAAAAGAAAGAATCAAATTAGCAAAGAAGAGTTTGTTCATGGAGGAGAGAGGAGGAAGAAAATGGCAGTGAATAGGGTTTAAAGGTTAGAAGGAAGACAAAATCGTGGAAAAATTGGGGAAAATAAGAAAAGATAACGGAGTGAACCCACATCATAACGGAATTTGATAAAAAAACCATTACGTAGTAAGTATTTAAAAAAGTGAGGTAATTGAAAGGTGGTATTGTAAAATAAATAGGCTCTTAAATCTTAACCTTGTATGACTTGTTACACTTAGACAAAAAAATTCACTCTTGGAGTGGACCACGGACCACCCTTCCATAGTTCCATTTTTAAGGCCAGAAAAAAGCAGATATTTCCACCTTAGACTTCGTTCAGTCGTTCGCAAACCTTTTGCACAAAAAAAGGAAAAACAAAAGAGATATTTCATATTTGCCCCTTAGCTAATAACAGATGATGTTAAACCCCTAAAACCCTAAACTCAGTCACAGCAACCTCTTCTTCTTCYTCTTCCTCCTCTCCTACTCCTTCAAATTATAAAAATGGTGATTTTCTGAAACCTTCAACAATTTCTTCTCCATTTCTACCATTTCTCCATTCCAGCTTTCATGGCAACTCACTATAACAATCAACCTCTCACTCTCTCTCCTACCACTAGTCTATCTGACTTCGTCGGCAACGATGGCTTTAATTTGCTCAGGAAAACTCCTCTTCAACTTCAAACTTTGGAGAGTTTGTTTTCAGGTGATTATTTCTCGTTAATTTCCGCTTCTTTCTTCTTAATTTCTTCGCATTTTGGGATTATTGACTGTTAATTGTCACTCATTTTCTGTTACTTGAGTCAGAAATTAGTCTCGTTAGTAGTCTCTTAAAAATTTGGTTACACCGTTGATGTTTTTTTTGAATGAATCTTTTAATACCTACTTCTGAAATTAGTTTGGCATTTACGAAAATGGTGATTGTATCTTCTGTTCGTTAATTTTTGAATTGTTTTTTCTTCTTATTACTACGAGTATTTAGTTTCAATTATGGTAATTATTTTCACTGATGAATCATTATTAAAGTTCTTAATGAACATGAATCCATACAAACTTCTAAACTTACTTCTCAATTTAGTTGGCATTTCTGAAAAATGGTTATTGTAGCTCGATTCATTATTTCATTTTTCAATCATTTTTATTGACACTTATTTTTATAACCTACTAAAAATTTGAAGAATTTAGGACATTTTCAGCTCTAATGATCCTAATCTTAAATTAGTTTGGTTACTGTTTTACTATTAGTGACAGATCAGTCATTATGTAGGCATATAGCGCTATTGATCATTATTTGAGCTGTATATTGGTGAAATTATTGGGGAACGAAGTTTGATGATCATTTTTGTCCTTTGAACAGACGATAAAAACCCAACACAGAGTAGACTGGAGGATTATGCTTCAGCTTTAGGGTTGACTTGTGAGCAGGTGAGAAAATGGTTTATTGAGCGGCGTCGAAGAGATAAGCGAGATGCAGCCAAAGCAAAAGGGAAGAGTAAAGTACAGAGCAAGAAGGATGTATCAAGCTTGGAGCTAAGAGAGCGTGTAAATTGTGCAGAAAGACTGCAGATTGCGCAAGATATGCTTTATTCTTCGGACTATATATTTAAGAAGATATTTAGGAAAGACGGTCCTCTCCTAGGTGTGGAGTTTGACCATCTTCCCGATGCAGCATTTCATGGCCTCAGTGATATTTCAGGTTTGCCCTTTTCTTGGATTCTCTTTTATGTACTCCGTATTAGTTAAAAAATGCTACTAAATTCCTTCGGTCATAGAAACTGTTCGATTTTTATGAATATTCCTTTTGCATCGTGAATTTATTTTGAAAGCTTTTGTAAAATTATCTGATTTGAGGAAAATTTGAACAAACCTGTAGGTGACCCTTACTAACCTCTAAGAAACCCATGGGTTACCAACATTTTCTTGATGGGTGATGTGTTCCATAACTTGGGTTACCCTTACTAAATAGGATTTAAGGACATTATTTATTGGAGGTAAAATATTCAATTGTTTCAAGTAAAACGTAACGGAGGGAGTAATTTGCATGGCATGAAAATCAAATCATGCAATTCAGGGTATCTTATGATCATTTATGCATATTTCGAACTGAAAACAGGCCCTTAAGGGTTAATATTTAACCTTTTAAATCTTAAAAGAGTAACTTGAGTAAAAAACATATCCTTATTTAACCCCCAATTAACATTTTACTTAATGAAATATTAAGATGGAGAACAAGACTGAACTACAACAGTACCATGTAGAATTCCCAAAAATGAGTGGTGCCGAATGGAAACATCAAAAGTATGATGGTACCAAAAGAAATTTCCTATCAACTAAGTATATCTCAGCTCAATCCCTCCATGAATTTAATTCAATTAACTTAGCTTTGCTCCATTAATTTCAATTAAGATCAGATTAGTTCGACAGAGCATGACCTAAGATGTTTCAAAGTGTTGATGTCATCAGGGATGTTCACTTCTTCCTCGCATGAACACTCTTTTTTCTCACCATGATTGGGCACATCTTACTGCTGGAAACCCAAAAGGCAACTTTAGGCTAGATTCTGCCATGCTTCTGTGATTTTGGAAGCTTGGGTTCACTGGTCTGCTTTCTCTCTCATTAGGTTATGTGAGAGTGAAAAAGTCGTTTTATTTTCCTTCTATTTTAGAAAAGCTAATTAAAACAAGGGCAATACAGAAGTTTTCTATAGCAAGGGGATGGTAAAAGTTGCATTCTTATATAAGCTAATTAAAACAAGGGCAATACAGAAGTTTTCTATAGCAAGGGGATGGTAAAAGTTGCATTCTTATATAACATTGGTACAGAATAGGTGGTTGCACTGATAGGGCAGTGAAAAAGAAGACAATTTGGAATGGATAACTTTAGGATTAGGTGGATCAGGCTTATTCTCATACCAGGTGTTTTGTAATAATGATGGAATATTGAACTTCCAGTTGGGTGGGTTTACAAGCCATAATTTACTTAGTCCAAGTGTGATGCTGCTACCATATACTATGGTGTTTTTCCGGGATCCTGCTGATAGGGGATGGATTAACTGTGAATTTGCACCCATTTTCATCACTCTATGTCTCTATCAAAATGGATTTAGTATGAATTGTGTAATTTCTTCCCTCTTTTACCCCCAATGATAATCTTTATTCGCTTTTACTTCATGCTGTTGACCAGATCGTAGGTGTTGTGAGGTTGCATGTCAAAGTGATCAAAGGGAGCTGAAAAGGAGGAAGGTAAGATTACAATTTACATTTGCCAATGAAAGAACAATGAAGCATGTCATATTGTTTTACTTGGCTCTTAGTTTCTATATAATCTTTGTTAGAAATCTGCAGCAGTACAAACTATCTCTTAAAACTAAAGTTGGTTTTTATTCTATTTTTAGTAAGAAATCTACAGTACAAACTACAGTGTGAGATAGTAAGCTGTCCTCAAAAAAATGTAGATTATGTAGAATTTATCTGTATCATTGAAATTTTAGACTATAAAGGCAGTTTTGGGTCTGGGGTAACAAAAGTAAAACTTGAGAAAACTAAGGTATTTAGAGGTGTTAATAAAGGGGATGCAGTGGATAAGTGGTGTTGGTGGAAGGACAATGGAAGATAGAGGGTAACTATTCATATAGGGGTAATAGTTATCCACCACCACCATAGGGTAATATATTGCCCTCATTTGAGGGCAATAATTACTCCATCTCTCTCTAATTTTTTATCACAAAAATGTCATTATTTCTTAATGATCATCTTAACCCACCTTTTTTTTTCCTTCTTAGTTTGATTTTTATTTTCCCCATCCCAACTCCCAAGTGTGTCTGAACTCGTAAAACCCCTTGCTGCCTTAGCGTACATGGTAGCTAACTTTGTACCCTTTGTTATCCTATTTCACAACAATTCATAATGTAAGGTGGCTGTCAAATAGACATTGAATTTTGTTCTAACCATACTCAACATAATATTGCTGTCAAAACTTTGCTCTACTACATCCATTTCTCCTTAACCCCTTCAAATCCTACATATTGCATCTGCGACATGCACAAGTCGAAATTGGTGAAAATCCGGATCCACTACATCCCCATGCTCAGAAAACGCTTACTCAAAAGATAGAGTACTAAATGACATGATGACAGTGAGGATACACATATGAACTGGATTGACTTGGCATGATTCTTTATTTGGTTCAATGTAGGTGACAAAGCCTGGACATGCAGACGCTGATTTATTGGGTAGAATGAAAACTCCCATGAAGAAGCATGGAAAGGGAAAGGGTTTGATGGTGACGAATCCTGGACATGTAGACACTGATTTATTGGGTAGAATGAAAACTCCCATGAAGAAGCATGGAAAGGGAAAGGGTTTGATGGTCTGGCAGCTGGTGGATTCTCATGCTTCTTTTCAAGATAAAGTGGAAGCATTAAAACGAGGGAAGGTGCTGGAACATCACTTAATTGTTGCTTAGTAATTGTGTGGCTGTTGCGTTCTCTCTTCTTATTCCATTGACATTTTTGTCCAATGGCAATTTCCATTACATCTACAGATGCTTTCTCGTATAAATTCTCGTCCAGCTAAAAAACATGGCAAGGGAAAAGGACTTATGATTGCATCACAGCTGGTCAATCCCAATTCAAAGAGGAAAACTCAGAGACAGAAACCTACAGTTGTATGTGTTCTATTTAGTATTTACTTTCTGAAAATTAAAGTCATTGTGTTGCTATTTTGGCAGGATTACTCGATTAATTGTTTGTAGTTTATACATTTGAAAGGATGGTGGTTCATTATTTTTTTCTCTTTACTCTGCAAAGCAGTTGAGAAGATCAGTGAATAAAGTGCAGGAGAAGAGGAAGCCTGTTCCACGACGAAGGAAGGTAATCCTGTAAGATCTTGGATGGAACACCCTAGTACAAGGATTATCTAAAGGACTTTATTAATTTATTTTGGCATTGTATCAGGTCAATTCTAGTCAGAATGACAATCGGAGGGCACACAGAGATTGTTGCAAATTGGCTTTTGATCTACTGAGCTGTGATGAAAATTTGTGTTCATTTCCGGCAAAGGCGGATGATGAGGAGCTTGAGCTGAGGGAGCTTCAAGCTGGGCCAAATCCACTGACTTGTGGCGCTCATTTTTCTGGTGGTGGGAGCCATGGATGTTCCCTTTGTAAAGGTTCGTTTCTCTATGTTTTGTTGATTGTTTGAAACTTGCTGCTGAGCGCCCTCTGTCCCAATAAGACCTCCACCCTTACTGAGATGGGTTATCATTGTGTCACTTTTTGTAAGTCAGAATTGATAATCGAGATATTATTCATTGTAGTTTTTACCTACTCTTGAGACTCTTCTCTTCCAATCACTTTTTATTTTAAAAAAATTAAATTAAATTTTATTGTGCTCTCAACTCCTGTTATTCACTGTGCCAAGCTCAAGTTTGGAGGTATTTTGGGACAGAGGGGACAAGGGAGTATATAAGATACTTTATTTTCATTTCGTTGCATACTTCTGATGCATGGTTGTAAAAACAGGTCTTCTGCCAAAGTTTCCCCCTGATTCTGTTAGAATGAGAAAACCACTTTGTATGCACCCATGGAACTCCGTGGAGCTTGAGAAGAAACTTTTTAAGGTATATTGTGCAATTTAATTGTTGTTCCTAAATTTACAATCTCATAATGCAAAGTTGCTTTCTCCTATCTCAAGTTATGTTGCATGAAAACAAATAGATATAGAAGCGGAAATTTCATATTATGAGATAACAAATACCTCAGCACTCTAAGTTTCTTGTATGTGCTGGTATTAGTGGTATAGAGCATGTTCAAGTTAATTTGGTTTATCAAGTTATTGGAAAATTGGTCTTTTGTGTGTAAAAATATTCTTGAGAAGAAACCTACCTGGTCTTTCAAGAAAAATGCTACTGCCCGAGTTTGCTTGAGCTGCCAAGTTACCATATCTTGGAAATGGGAAACATGATTATCATGAATCACGACTTCTGGAAAAAATGTCATTAACTGACTGGACATCTATTTTAGCTGTTTATCTGAGCATTATTATCTACCATCTCCTTTTTTCTTTTCTTAGTTTTGGTCAATATTTCAGTGGAATCAAAGATAATTGCACAGCATGCTGAGTCTCATTTGAGGTGCAGTTTGACTACCAAGTTGTCATCTTGTCTCAATGCACCTTCCATTCTCTATATGTATATTTGGATGTTTTGTTGGTTAATCTCTAGAACATACACAGCCTGTTTGGTTAATGATATTAATGGTTTATAGGCAATCTTTTATGGAATTGCTCATGTTAATGTTCATGGGAATGATTATCCACCCCATTGTGATTCTCTTCATAAATTATGTTACTATTTATTATTATCCCTTTAGAGATAGTATCATCAGAGGGATGAAAATTTGCGATTGTAAATGCCTCTTTTTCTTATACCCACTCTCACCATTTCCCTTTTTTGGAAGTTGCTAAATGCTTGCGCCATTTCCATATCTGAAAAGTTTTGCCCACTTTAGTTTACATCTATACCTTTACCAAAATAATCAATTTGCTTCTCATCTTTATGAGTCTACTTTCTATGTGTTTTACTTTTTATTTTTTATCATCTCCTTTGTATTATTATATAATGTCATTTTTGGGAGCACTTTACTCTCTCTCCTATTGTCTTAATATTTGTGTCCATTTTCAATAATGCAACTATAAGAAAAGGAGGAAGCATAATTTTTTCAACATTACCATAAACATTTATTGCCTAGCAAATGTACTGTTATAGTGTACTATTATAATTCATATTTGAAACTTCAGCTATACAAAATGAATTTTACAACAATTAAAATAATTTACCATTGTTGTACTCCTTTGCATTTTGTTTATATGCTATAGGTTATGAGTTGTTATTTTCTGTAGTGCAGAGTAGTTGAGCGCATACGGAAGAACAATTAGTAGTGGACATGTTGGGATTTTGGTTACGTTTCTTATAAGTATGATTATATATTTTGAATTAGTATTTAATGATGTTTGTTTCTGTGACCAGGTTTTTCATTTTCTATATACTTACGCCATAATACTTGATCTTTGTCCATTTACCCTTGATGAGTTTGCAAAGGCATTCCATGATAAGGTAAGTTATTCTTGTATCTTCGTACACAAAATTATGCTGTTGCCAATCAATGGTTCGTTCTCCTGGATTTCTTTAGCGTTCCATAAGAAAGATCTCAATTCTATTTTGAGAGGTTACAGGCTAAGATTATGTCCCCTTTTTAATGGTTTCCAGGATTCCTCATTGCTGGGGAAATTACATGTATCCCTCCTAGGTCTTTTACTGTCTGATATTCAGACGCAGATTTCTGATGGGCCTTCCATTCATTCGAACAAAAATGGCATGTTTCAGAATCTGCTTCATATGGTGAGTTTTAATTTCAGTGACAAATGCTACTTCAGCCTTGTACTTGCAATTAGTATGTGATTCTCTGAAATTTTAGTTTGATTTTATGCTGATAAAATAATCTGGTAGGCCCAGACAAAGGATTTTGTTGTTGACTTTTGGAAGACATCCCTAAATCCTCTAACCTGGACCGAAATAATGAGACAAGTCCTGATTTCAGCTGGCCTTGGATCAAAAAAGGGTAGCCAAAGTAGCAGATGCCTTCCCAAGGTTTGTCTTGTTCCTTTATAAATGCAACAAATTTACATGGTAGCTAATATGGTCTTGCTTTGTATTTGGTTCAGTAATACCTCATTTTGTTTGTTCGCTTATTAACCATTTGTGCTGAATATGCCAATAGTGTTTTTTTTTTGTTGGTATGCTGCCTCTCCCTGAATTTTGTAAAGGCTCTTTTAGTTTTTTTGCCTTACCATACCTCAATCTTTTTTTTTGTTTTGTTTTTGGCAAAAGAGGGGCAATAAAATTATAAACCAAGTTCAAACAAAGTTACGAAGTGAAACCAAAAGGCAGCACAAGCTGCAACCAGTTTAGACAAAAATACAATCCATTATCCATAATCAAAACCATGACTACTACAACTAGCCCTATCCCGGCTCCTAACAGCATCCAAGTCAGCCAAATATGCCTTCATCACCCACGGTGGAGGGGTATTCCAAAAGATAGAGATGTTAACCTCTTTCATATCCGAGATTGCCCTCTTTGCCATCAAATTAGCCACCTCATTTGCTCCCCTTCCGTGATTGTTACTGTTACTTGTTCTTTTTTGCTATTTATACATTTATCCTCCTTTTGGATGTTTCTTGCTGAAAATTGTAGTTTTCCAGGAATGACTTTGAAAATGTCTCAATTCCCATGAAAATAAGATAGATAAGTGGATTTTTGAACTCAATGCCTTTGGGTTGCACCTGTTACGTTGTGGATGTGTGGTATGAAAATGGCTTATTGGATATGATTCTCCTGCAAAAATATGATTTTATGGGGATGCCAATTTTCCTAGCCTTTAGTTCTAGCTTTAGGTGAGGGATATTGAAAGAAAATGATATAATTATATCTAATTTACTCGGCTCACAAACATTCCTGCCAGTGTGAAGTCGGGGACTAACTAATGCTGATGTTATATATTGTGTCATATATATTTCACATAGTTTCTGTATACTTATATGAATGTATTTTAAGCTTTCTGCATCTTATATGCTCTCTGATTTTCAATGTTTTGTGCATGTACTATTCGGGGGGAAAAACTAGGAATAATTTATTATAATGTGAGTTGGGTCAAAAAGTAAAAATAGATTGGAGAGAGTATGTGAATAGGGGAAAAAGTAAGGGAATGTAAATGAAAATAAGGGAAGATGGGTTTAAAAAGTTAAAGTAGATTGGAGAAAGAGTGTACTAGATTGGAATAAAGCACAATGCACAAAACATTAAAATTCGGCCCAATGAGGAAATTGCACATAACATTAAAAATCAGAGGGAGTACTTTTTTTCATGTTCAACATTTACCAATAACTATCAATCAATCAAAGACTTGGACCTTTAAGTGGGGTCGGCTACATGAAACAAAAGTACTCTGTATTGTCTTCCGCAAAAAGTTTCCTCCTCCACCTTGTACAATTGAGGACGTCATTCTCCTACATATCCATTTGCTTCATATCTTTTCTAAATTCTTCCAACCAAGTCATTTACCAAAAACGCATGTGCATAAAATGTTTTCTTTCTTTTTTGCATGTCATTGCTCTCTATCTCTCTCCATCCCACCTCTCTTCTCTTGTCATCCCTTTCACACTCACAATAAACTTTTGCATAGGAGTCTCACATGCAATATTGTTGCACATAATAAAAAACTGAGGAAGTAAATGCACTTGTTAAATTCCCTTATTTATGGATTTTTGTGCTTGTTCATTGATGCATGCTGATATATATTTTTCTTGTTCCCAGGATGTAGATCATATGGCCAAGTATGGGTTGCACTCGGRTACATTGAAGGGTGAGATTTTTAGCATTTTGCTTGAGCAAGGGAATAGGGGAATGAGTGTTACTGAGCTATCAAATTCTAGACAGGTCAGTCTATTCAAATTGTGGTACACTTGTTTTCATCTGTTTGATGCCAAAGTAGAAATCTATATGATTTTATACTTGCTTTGTGGAGGTAATTGTTATACTACTTTAGTTTTTCTAAAACAGTAATTTTGTTTTGAAGATTGTGGACCTGAATCTTGGAAAAACGAATGTTGAAATTGAAGATTCAATTTGTTCAATTTTGGCTAGTGATATTACTTTGTTTGAAAAAATATCGCCATCGACATATCGTCTACGTGCATCAGTCATGAAGAAAGATGAAGGTGCTCTTTCAGATGATGAGGATTGTGGAAGCATTGATGAGGAATCAAGGGTTTCCAGTTTTCGTAGTTCAAACGCAGAGTGTGACTCTGAAATTTCTTTTTCAAGGCCTGATATGGAACATCAGTCACCAGAAAGCAATTTATTGCCTCTTTCCTCTGTTATAGACGAAAGTCATCCTGGAGAATCATGGTTTCTAGGTCTCATGGAGGGAGAATATTCTGATCTAAGCATTGAAGAGAAGCTGAATGCTTTACAGGCTCTTATTGATCTTGTAAATGCTGGATCCAGCATTAGAATGGAGGTAAGGAGTGATACCCTTGATTTGCACCATAACTTATGGATTTTCTTTAAAGCCGTTTATTTTTATTCTTTTGCTCCTTGCAAAATGTAACATTAAGCTCCCCAGAACTTTAAACTTCTCCGCATTTACTTGATTTTGGAATGATTTGTAGGACCCATTGACAGCATTTGCAGAATGTGTTCCAAGGATGTATCATCATGGTTCCGGAGGAAAAATAAAGCGATCAACAGTGAGGCAACCTAGCTTCCTTCAATCATCCTGTGGAGATGATAGAGGAAATTTTGGTGTAATAAACAGGCATTTGTCGTCAGAATTAACTCCTGTCGACTCATCTGTAGTTATATCAATGATGTGTGAGAAGGATAGAGATTCTGGCAAGAAAAAAACTTCAAATGGTGTTGAAAATGGAAATGACCTACATCCCATGCAGTCTATTTTTCTGGGTTCTGATCGTAGGTATAACAGATACTGGCTTTTCTTGGGTCCTTGTGGTGTTGATGATCCTGGACATAAACGAGTCTATTTTGAGTCTTCTGAAGATGGCCAGTGGCAAGTAATTGACAGTGAAGAGGTGACAGGCTAAATCCTTTTGTTTCTTATGGTTTGAACTTTGAAAAAGTGAAATCCTTTTCTCCTATCAGAGGTATGAATTTGTTTCTGCTAAAACGTTTGCAGGCTCTTTTTTGTTTGTTGGACACTTTAAATGGCCAAGGTAGAAGGGAAGCTGTTTTATGCTCATCACTGGAGAAGCGTGTGGGACTTCTTGTTGAAGAAATGTCACTCATGTTACCATTTGATGTCAGTGTCAGCCAGTCAACTCAATCTGGTCTATCTGAGGTAGATAGGACCAATGAAGAAAGCCCATCACCCGTTTCCGATATAGATAACTTGTCTTTAAGTGAGACTTCATGTAATGCTGTATCATTTTCTGCTGCACCTTTCAAAGTTGTGAAAAGCATAAAAGAGCAAAAACAGAATTATGAACGCCTTCAATCCTATGACTCATGGATATGGAACGGATTTTACTCCAATCTTCATGCAGTCAAACATGGGAAGCGGTCATTTTTTGATTCGTGGACAAGATGTGTAAGCTGCCATGACCTCTATTGGCGAGATGAGAGGCATTGCAGGACTTGCCATACAACGTTTGAGCTTGATTTTGACCTTGAAGAAAAGTACGCTATCCATGTGGCTACATGTCAGGGCCCTCGATATGAAGATGTCTTTCCACTGCATAAAGTTTTGCCATCTAAACTGCAGGCTCTGAAAGCTGCAATTCATGTGCTTGAGGTGCGTTATACTTTTAAGTTACCATATAGTTTCAGTCTCAGCTTTAAATAGAATTTGGGTCACCGATCAACATATACTCTCAGGCTCTTTTGTTCTTATGTGATCTTGGCTGCTCTTCTGTTTCAGTTCTCTTTGTTTCATCTAGATAGGTGATCTTATTGTACCCTGAAAAGCCTTCAGGTTTTAGTTTGTGTATTTCCATTCGAAATTAGGAGAATAATAACGAGTTAACAACCGGTGTATATAGTATAGGCTTGTAAGGTAGGATGAATTTGAATACTTAATTATAGAATTTTATGTCAAGGCATGTCTTATTAGATGACAATGTTATTTCTTTCCCTTCCACCACAATTATGTTCCTTAATCCTAAATTATGCTAGTGGAGGCGAATGTGTTGATAAAGGGAAGGATTTCTCACTCGACTTTTCTAACTTTTCAAGTTCATGTAAGTAGGAAGGATGACACATTTACACCTTCTGCCGCTCTGGAATTTCCCTACTTTCCAACTTCTCTCATCCATATAAATCATTAAACAATTTCTATCTATTTCAGAGTGAAGGAGCGATGATAGCTATTGTGTTGCTTTTATCACAAGTGTTATGTTGGCATTATTATTTTTGTATTATGCTCTAGGTGCATTTTGTAAAACAAATAATCTAGTGAATTCATGTCATGACTGTGGCATATGATAATCGTCAGACAGGTTAAGGTGGTTGTATTATTATTTAATAAGTTTTTTTTTGGACACATTATGTTGAATAAAAGTTGGGATTAAGAATATTTTTGCTTGGCTGTACTGTCAAGTTTCTTTGCTGAAGTGTTTCAGCATTTAGCTTCTATTGGCATAATCATGGGGGGTTTTCTTGTTTACACATCTTTGTAACTCTTGTTTGTTCTATGTTAAGATCTGTTTTATTTTTCCGAAGGAACCCTTTCTGCAGAAAATCCAAATTCTTTATCATTATTGTGGTTATTATTATATTGATATGCAGTATAGGTCTAAACTAACATTTGTCTCACAGTTGTTTATGCCTGGCGATGCATTGATTGGAGCTTGGAAAAAATCTGCTCATAAGCTGTGGGTACGGAGGCTTAGACGAACATCTTCGTTACATGAGATTAAACAAGTATGCTATTTTATCAACTTATGTCGTACGCTTTTTTGTTTTCTCATTTCATTCAATCAAATTCATTGTAGCAATAGCAGCGATTATAAAATCAAACTCAGGATTTTGTAGCTGATGTTTTTTATTTTTTAAATTTTTTTAATTTTGATACTAGGTTCTAGCTGATTTCGTTGGTTCCTTTAATGTGGATTGGGTGTCACAATGCAATTTCACACTTCAAAGTGATTCCACAAATGAAGACATTGTTGCACACTTTCAAAATATGCCCCAAACCTCATCTGCTATTGCACTCTGGCTGGTTAAACTGGATGCCTTGATTGCTTTGCAATCGAATGAGGGAATTATAGTTAAAACTTCGAAAGGTATGGTATTGAACAATAACTCTTTTTTTCTTACTTTTTCCAACCTTTGCACTTTTGCTAAGTTCAGTGGGTATTGTAGTCTTCCGGATAGATGTATTTCACATGCATCAACCTGCTTTGCCGCAGAGATTATGCAGTATATTAGATTTAGATCTTAAATAATACAGCTGCTTAGTAAATTAATTAATGGTAAGTAGGTGTTTACAAAGTCACCAAGTTAATTAGTAATAGATGCTCCATGTTTCTTCTATGGCTCTATCCCTTTGTTTGAATAGAAGTAATTATCAGCTCTGATCCTTCATTGTTTAAGATGCCCATCTATTTGTGTTAACTTGGTTGTTAGTGAAACTTCGAGGACTTCGTAAATTATAAGAATTTATACTCCCCTGTCCCCACTCTACCTCTTTTGTTAACAACTCAGTACTCCCTCCTTAACAAAATAAACGCAACAATTGTAGTTTTGACACTATTCACATTTTTAACTGTGATTGCTATTTGTGATTTATGCAGAAGAAAAAATGTAGTCAATTGAGAATTTGAGAACACGTTGGATTTGTCTCAACTTGTAGTTTTTTATGATTTAGTGTTTATAATATTTACAAATACATAATTAGAGATATTAATCTTTTAAATTTTATCTTGTCATATGTGTAAAGTACAATTGTTGCAATAATTTTGTTACGATGGGAGTAATTTATTTTGAACTAATGTGCTTAATTGTGAGTAATGATATATCTTGAAATAATATTTAACTATTTAATTGAGGATTAATATTCAACTATTTACTCTTAGGATTGATATTTAAATATTTAATTTTGGGATTAATATTTAACTTAGGATTAATGATATATCATGGGATTAATATTTAACTATTTAACCTAAGATTAATATAAATCTTGGGATTAATATTCAACTATTTAATCTTGATTAATATTTCACTTAGGATTAACTATTTAATTATTGATTAATGTTATATCTTGGGATTAATGATATTGAACTGAAATGTTTCACTTAGGATTTAATATTTTTAATTATTATTATTATTAGGGAAATTCCATAAGATAACCTTGTGTTTTTTTCTTTTTTATTTTTTTACACATAGTGGCCCCAAACTTTGTCTTATTCCGCATAGTGGCTCCGAACTTTGTATTTTCCACGTGGTGGCCATAATTATGGCCGACCTTACCTTGAACATCCTTAACCACTCTACCCAACCACCACCCCACCCCACCTCACCAGCCATTCCTCACCTCAACATCGACGTCCACCCTACAGAGCCACCTCACACCGACCTTAGTCGCTCACTATCACCCGCCTCACCATTGACGCGCTTAGTCATCCTAATGCATTTGGGAAGCTCAAATGTCGAAGGCGTAGATCATCTCCTCAATGTAATTCACTGTCGTCAAACCCTAGAACAAGAGAATGAATGTCTCTTATACACATCTAGATGTGTATAAGAGACAGATCTTACCTTGAACTTACTCTCCAGTGGTGATACTGGATTTGCTCACTCGTGACATGGTGCTAAATTGCGATCGAAATACGATGAATAAGTCTAGGGTTTTTTATGCGACGATGTAATTGGGGATTTTTCATCAAATTAAATTTGTTCCTCAAGATAAAGAATATAGGCTTAATGGTGTTTCTTTGTTCTCATTTCCACACTATTATTGGTGGTGCCGACATTGTTTGGGTGAGGGTTAGGGTAAATGAGTGAGGGTGAAGTGCGGTGGTGAGGTGAGGTAGTGGCTTGGTGAGGTGGTTAAGGGTGTTTAAGGTTTGGTTACGGTAAATGTGGAATTATACAAGTTGAGGGCCACTATGTGGAATTATACAAGTTGAGGGCGACTATGTGGAATTACGCAAAATTTAGGGCCATTGTGTGGAATGACAAAATTTAAGTTTGCCACCGTATGGGAAAAAGAAAAGCTCTATGCCACCCTATCAAATTTCCCTTATTATTATATGTCATTAATCCTAAGATCATTCAACTTAATTTACTATCAACTAAATGGTTTGGACATACTTTTGGATAAGGAAGACCAAGAACATTATTTGCATTATTGAAATCCATTAAAATCATTTAGTCGGTCTACACAGAGAACATAAACGAAATAATATATAACTTCTGTGACAATTTGTGGTTAACTCCAATGTTGAATTTTGTGAACATTATTTATAATCTTTATTACATAAGGGAAGGGGGAGCTATGGCATCCCCCCTATGAAATACTAATCTTCCCTTAACTTATTTCATTTAAAAAAAAAAAAAACTTTTTACTTCATAGTAATTTATAATTATTTATAAAATTACCTTAACAATCTACTCCCTCTATAACGTAAAACTTGCAACAATTTCTATATATGGGTGTAGCAAAAAACTTGCAACGATTATACAACTTTCCTCATTTGGTAAATTATTTATGACAAAATTGCCTTATTTTTGGGACCACTTTTGTTAATTGTTTTGTCTTTTTCGTACCATATCATTTTCCCTCCTTTATTTTTGGACCACTTCACTAATTCACTATCTAACCCACTATTAACTTTTTTTTGCATTGAGAGTAGTGTTAATACAACTGTTGCATTTATTCCGTTACGGAGGGAGTATAATTATTTACAAAAGCTACCTTAATCAATAAAACATTCAAATTAAAGCTTAATTGTTTCAATAAAAAAAAGGGTGAATCTATTAGTTAATAGCTTCAATCATTCAATCAATTAATTTAACTTTCTATATTAAAAAATCAATCAATAAATTCCCTAAATATAACCAGCCAATAACATTGTTGATCCCTTTATTTGTAAACTTTCTTATCCATAAGTTAGTAAATACTCCGTAAGTACTTTACACATTTTACTTACTTGGTGTATATAAATACCAACATGGTCTACTTTAAGTCTACCATCAAACAATTATCTCTCTTTTTGTTCCTTTCAATTTCAATAGGAGCTATATATTATTTTTGCAACTATTTTTCTTCTATGTATTTCACTTTTTAAATATTGTTTATAATTCACAATGTTACATACTCTGTACTTTGTATATTATTGATTGTTATCTATTGGCATTTATTAAAGTCATTAGGTCATTGTGCATATGTGCAATGTTCATTTATTTTTCACAGTAAATTCATCAATAAAAAATAGTGTTTTGAACAATGAAAATTTAGTATTAATCTTAAAGAAAAACATGGCACGCATCGCGTACAAATTAGGCTAGTATATATATATATATATTGCCATTATTATTCTCATGTTGAGGATGATAGAAAATGATAATTTTCTTCAAATATAAAAGGATTGAAGTAAGAACTTACTAAATGATTGTCAACCAATATCTTATGTGACAATCCCAAAAATAACAAGATTAGAATATAAATAAAAAAACTAGAATGTTTTTTTTAAGTATTGCATTTTCAAGTAGAAGAAATATGGTATTGTCGTTGCCTTCTCTATTGAGTGCATGATATTGAATTATAACCATAGTACAAATAAGATATTACAATAAATAAATATAAGGGAAACTAATAATAGAAGCTTCGTAATTCAGATTTACATTCAATGACATACATGATGACGAGAAAAGAGTTAGTATACAACTCCCTATGAATAAACTAGAAAGAAATTGAAATTAACTTAAAATGGAATTTAATAGTCAGTGAGGGTGAGGTCTATGAAGTCGATAGTATGCATTTTCCTTGGAAGTATCTCACTGAAACTGTAGAGACACTGGTTTGTCACTTGACTCATCCCTAACAAGGTCGATGGTTGGTAATGTAACAACAATCATTACTTTGTAAATACTCGAACATGTGGTTTTTGACCAAGTAGGCATTTTTCTAAGCTGACAATGATTGGGGGCTTCTTTTGCACCTATGTCTCAACGTTTTCAACTCCATGGCTCACAGTTAGATTCTTCATTAACTGGAAAACTGGAAAAGGATGGGGAATCGAAATACCCTATTTTTTTAAAAAAAAGTACTATGAAATCTGCATTATCTATGCTCTCAGAGGCTTGGATTAATAGTATGGTACCAAAAGAGTCTGATATGATTAAAAATTATCTGATGATACAATCATGAAAAAAAAGGATGATACACCACTACACTTTTTTTCCTTAATTTTTTTTCCCTTCTATCTTTAGTTTGGGTCCCCTTCCCCCCCTCCCGTTTCATACTTGGTTATATTGACACAAAAATGCATATGCCAGGCCAGAGATCTGTAGCCCCGGTGACAGTTATAGTTGATGAAGACTGAGATGTTTGCCAATTAGCTGGTAGGAAATTCATTTTCTTCACCTTATGAGAAGCCTGCAGATCCTGAAAACTATTTCGGATTGAAGCTTGAAGTCTTGGAAAGTTCAAGTGGGAATGAATGGGCCTGGTTGTACAAAAGTTTTGCAGGCGCTTATTTCATTTATTTGAATATATTGGGCAGGTTTGCTGATGAGATAGTGACATAGTGTACAGTTAGAACTTTAGGATCTTGTAGCAGGGGTGCTACTCTTCCATTGTAAAACCAGTTTATATAGAATAGAGAGCAAGCATCCATACTCATGATTTTCTTTTAGTGCTGTAAAGCATACCAAAATTTTGAGTTTGAGAGCATTATACATCACAAAACAATTATTGTGAGTTCTTTATACATATAAATAGATAAATAAATGTTGAGTCCAAAGCTTGAATATGGGTAATGAAAGTGTGCCAACTGCTTGTGATCCTCACTTTCGGAGTTGGGACACTTGGTTTTTTGGGATTTTGAAACATTCCCATGAATGTTGGTAATATGCAGCCACTCAGAACAGTGTTAGCATGGTAGGCAGCCACTCATCCAACATAAGGATTCCTTTGATACTCCAGGTTTGTGTTGTTGTGGGATACTTGTGATCCCCTCGGTGGGTTTGCGTGGAGTGCTATTGATGTTGCTACTGGTGCTCAGACGCGGCAGGGCTGTTCAAATTTGCTACTTCGACGATTCAAACGGAGGTTCAAGCTTGCAAGGCAGCTATCTTGTTTGCAATGGCTAATGGTTTTACAAGAATTGCCGTTGATTGAAGATATTATACTATGAGCAGTAATATCCTTGTATTTGGAAAGTCCACTGCGATCAAGTTAGAGGCACACCAGTTGGCTCATACGAAGAGTCGAAGTATTATGTAATCTCTTTACTCTGCTTTGATTGCTATCCCAAAAAGAAAAGTACAGGAAGTATAAACATATCAAAACTAGTGAGCTAAGAAATCCAATCAAATAATATAATAATCAAAAAGAATTTATATATTGGCTATAAAGGACAACGTGGGACAAGGATGATCYACAATGTAAGAGAAAAAAGAACAAGGAAAAATAGTCTATCTATGTAAATAAAGGCCTATCTATGTAAATTTTAAATTTTTTGGAAATTTCCAGTGGTAGGTACGAGTTTTCACGATTTCTCAGTGGTAGGTACGTGTTTTTTTTAATCCTACAAATAGGTATATCTTTTTGTTTAATTATCATCCGTGATTATAAGCCTCATTTTTCCGTTAATTACTAGCTTTTGCCGTTAAGTATGTCAGATTAAAAAATCTGACAGCAAATTAACGGAAAAATGAGGCTTATAATCACGGATGATAATTAAACAAAAAGATATACCTATTTGTGGGATTAAAAAAAACACGTACCTACCACTGAGAAATCGTGAAAACTCGTACCTACCATTGGGAATTTTCCTAAATTTTTTATGTAAATTTAAAAATAGTCGATATTTAAATGTGTTTGATTGTGCTTTTTATCCCACTCACTTTGATATATTTATCATCCCTCGGAAAGTAGAGAACAATTTTTTCTGCAATAGCTGCTCACTACTGTTAACGAAATTTCCTAGTCCTATTAATACAAACAAACAATTATAACATACCAAAGTAGTGATGAGATAATTTTTGCTGCATTAAAAAATTGTATGGTGCAACGATGCACCTAACTATAGGAGAGCGGCCAAGTCCATCTGCAAAATACCCTTTTAAAACATCTCCAGTGGCATTTTCATAATATTTGGGAAATGTCTTTTAACTGCACATGGGGGTTATTAACGGTTGTTTCCAAACGCCCGTTAAACTAATTTCTTCTTTCAGTTACTCCCCTAACTCTAGTTGTGAGAGCTGCCATGTTGACTACTTTCAATTTGTTTGACACAACTCCTCTCAAAATTTCATTAGTGCAACTCTCTTCTCTGTTCCTCTCACTTAACAAAGTCGTCCTCTCACTTGAGCCGCTTCCCATTCACTTCTGATATCGTACCTACACAAATGGAAGGAGACGAAGCTGCGCCGATGGAGGGAGATGTAGCTGTTGTGCCGATGGAAGGAGATGTAGCTGCGTCAGTTGAAGAAGAAAATGGAGGCGTTGCTGGTTTTGAGGAATGTTGTACAAGTACTACCACTAATTCGCCAAAAGTTATGAACTTCCATGAAAAAATCCTTAAGTAATTGAATTACAAGTTCCCAATTACCGACATTGTAGGGTTCAGATGTATGTTTCGATGTTGTTTTGCAGCAAATAAAATGCATCCCTTGGATTAATGTAACTATGTTGTTGCCCAATATTTATGATTTTTACAATAATTCTCACCATTAATAATAATATGATTTAGATTGTTGGCAAAAATTTGTTTAGTGATCAGTTGTTATTAGATGCTGCATTTCTCTTGTCATTTTAGATKGGAATTCCATGGCAATTAATCAAGCTGGTATTTAATTGCCATTAAATTGCCAATTTAGATGGTAATTAATTGCATGCTATTTAATTGCCGTTTAATTGTCATTTTAGATGGGAATTCCACGTTATAATTCCATGGCATTTAGCTGTTAGTTATTAGATGAGAATTCCATGGTATTTAGTTGCCATTTTCATTACAATAGTTATATATTCCCCGATAAAAAATGTATGTGATTAATTGGAAATGATAAAAGTTCCATGTAAAAAATTCTATGTGAGTAATTAGAAATGATAAAAATTTCATGCTAAAATTTGTGTTTCAGTAAGTAGAATTGTTAAAAAAAATCCATATATTTGAAGGTGCGGTAGTCCTTGATACATCTTCATCCGATGACGATGTATTTGAGGTCGAGGGGGAGAGGTTGGGTAATTTGGCAAATAGGTATGTTGGTGATCGCAGCAGATCCGAAATGGTTGTCACCCCTAGGAGAAGCCCTAGATTATTRGAAAAGGAACATAATTTAGTGGAAGAATTAGCTGGTATTGTTAGAAGAAGTCCTCGTTTGTTAGAGAAGAATGCCAATGTGGTTGAGCTTGCCGTTGGAATGGTTTTTGATTCACAAGATGATCTCGAGGCGTTTTATAAGAAATATGCAAGGGCAACTAGTTTTGGGGTAACTAAAGTGAAGGGGTCATATGCAATAATAGATGGAGTTAAGGAAAGAATTTCATCAACCTGGCAATGTGAATGTTATGGTGATCCTAACACCAAAAGTAAAAGGAACGCAAAGAAGTGGGYTAAAGTCGCAGCTGGTTTGAATGTTGGTGAGTTACCTAAAAAACAACCGAGGCGCAGGAAGTCCAAGAAATGCTTTTGCGAAGCTTTGGTGCATGCAAGAAGGAATCCTACAGCGAAGTGGGTTGTGGCTAAGGTGGTGCTGGAACATAAAAACCACAAACCTACTCCTGATTAAGCCATGTTGGTTAAGGAGTACCGCATGACATACATGAATAGGGGTGTGCGAAGGAAATTGGAAAATGATTTGAAGGCAGGTATAACCCTTGCTAACTCACACACTAGCACCGTCATCGACAGAGGCGGCTATGACAACATGCCTTTTACTCAAAAGGATTATAGACACGTTGCGGATCAAATGAGGAAATCTAAAATGGAAGGTGGCGATTGCAATGCACTTATTGAGTACTTTGATAAGATGCAACTCCAGAATGTCGGGTTCTACCACACTCATAGGGTTGATGAGGAAGGGCATTTGAAAGACATATTTTGGGTGGATGCTCGTAGTCGTGCTGCATATGATGAGTTCAATGATGTTGTGTGCTTTGACACCACTTATTTGACTAACCAATATGCCCTACTGTTTGCCAACTTTGTGGGAGTTAACCACCACGGGCAGACCATTTTATTTGGATGTGCTCTTATATCTAACGAAGATTGCGAAACCTTCGAGTGGTTGTTCAGACAATGGCTACGTTGTATGAAAGGCAAGGAGCCCGGTGGTATTTTGACTGACCAAGCTGCAGCAATGAGGCGGCCGTTGGAACAAGTGATGCCTAATGCTAAACATCGGTGGTGCATWTGGCATATCTTCAAGAAGATGCCCTACAAACTTGGAAATTATGAACAGTCAGGTTCCTAACTTTTGTTGGAAATGAATGTGAAATAAACAACACCAATAGAATAGGTTATGATGATGTGTATACATGATCAATTATTTAATATTGTAGGTATGAGAACATTAAGAAGGACCTACTTGATGCTBTGTACAATAGCTTAAACACGGATGAGTTTGAAAGCAAATGGGCTGAAGCAATAGCCAAGTATGAGTTGCAAAATGACGAGTKGCTGACAAATCTTTACGTTGAAAGGCACATGTGGGTGCCTTCGTTCATGACAGATTACTTCTGGGCKGGGATGCGCTCAACGCAACGTGTTGAAAGCATGCATAGCTTCTTCGACCTATTTATGAATAAGCACACARCGTTATGCGAGTTCAGGGAGAGGTATCAAAATTATTGCATTTCATAAACATTAATTAACTTGTTGGATTAACATACTTTGACTGTCATGGCACTAATGCCAATCTACGTCTACAATATTTGATAGGTATGTCGCAGCTGTGGAGAAAAGAATACAAGCGGAGAAGGAGGCCGATGATTGTGCAGTCAAGTGGACATACACTTGTAGTACCGGCTATCCTTATGTGTTATTCAAATTCCCTTCAAGCTGATCTGTTGTTTGCTCATTCTGATCCCCACTTGTTTGATTAATTTTGAAACATGTGTAGAATGATGAAATGGTGAGGAAGAACAACTGGAAGAGTAGACTTGCCTACTGGAAGGAGACTGGCTGCATTTTGGAGATTTCAGCAGGGCAGTTATTATTATGTAATGGTGGTTTGTAGAACAACTAATTCTGTATGATATTTGTGTGTACTTTAAGTGCTTGTGTTGGTCATAAGCTTTTTGTAAACTTTATTCTAACTAAGTTGGTAATCTTCTTCTTCTTGATTTCTTTTGCAAAGAAGAAGATGCAGTAATGTTGTTATGTAACTTGTTGTGGTCCCTTTGTTGGGCAATTGACAATGACAATTTGATGACAAAAAGTTTGTTCCAAATTTGTATTTTGTTTTCAATTTGCAATACATTGTTTTAGAGGGAAAGTGAAGTCCCCCCTAGGTAACAGTAATCCCTCTTATTAATCATGCTTATTAATAGGAGATAAAAAGGATATATATCTAACAACATATTACCATCCAGATCTTAATAAATGGTTAAAAATATGATATCTTATCCAATAGTTTTGAAATAATAATGGATAACTACATATTGGAAATTAAAATTAAATAAAAAAACCAACCAAAATTTGATTTATTGGAAAACAGAGCATACGTTAAACCAACCAAAATAAAAAAAACCAACCAAAATAATTTTTAGTTTCATTCTTTAAACATAAAATGTAAGAGGAAAACAGAGCATACTTTAAACATTCAATGTTTAATAAAATTCACCGGAAATTACTTAACAAAGTGAAATGTAGGAGATAGTTTAAGACAGTACACAACAATTATAAGCATTGACAATAATATTAAAGCAGTATTTGGCAAAAGAAAGCATAATCTTCAACTTATACAAACAAAAACTGAACAAACGCTTCATCAAATCATAGACCTTTGTTGTAAAGCTTGGAGACCTGGAACTGAACATTGCAAGACTTGCATCCCAAGTTTGTCCCGCACATCTCTCGTTCGCCAATTGTCCAGTGCCCTGCTTCAGAGCTGCTCTGGCCACAGATGTTCTCGTACAGTAGACGACTGCATCTGACCCTTTGCTGCAATGGGATGTGGAGCGCATGAAGGATGACAACGCCTTTCAGGCGGTTGACGAAGCGACCCAGCACAGGTGCATCTAAGCCCGTAAATCGAAGAAACCACTGACATCACCATCTGTATAGGCTAGGAAAGCCTTGATGAAGGCAGCGTACTCTTCATCCCCAAGGTAGGCAAGAGGGGACACATCAAGATCCATTCCCTTACCCTTGATGAACCTCTTGATGGTTTTCCTGACAAGCCCTGCCTCGGACATAACCGCTAGGGTTTCTGGTGTACAACTGCATCCAGAACGCCTGGTTTTTTTGGGAGGGTTCTGCAATTCTACCGTAGGAGATGGAGGTTGGAAGAATGTCTTGGCTGGAGAAGAGGGAGAGTTTTTTGAGGAGGAAGCCATTGTAAGAGGAAAAGTTGATTGTTTGGTGTTGGAAATTCTGAAATGAATGGAAGAGTTGTGACTTGTGACGGTTTGAATGAGTTTTTCTTCTCGAGGGAGGTTAATAATCATGATTTGCCTGTAAACCATCAGAATTCGAAAGGTTTATTGGTTGATTTTCCTTTTATTTTCTAATCATGAAATGATGCGTTGTTCCTATTATCATTGCTCTTACTTCTTTTTATTAAAACAAATACATTTTAAGGGTTTGATTAATCATTTGAACCTAAAAAATAAAGTTTAAATTTGGGTCATTTCTGCCAAAATTTATAACCAGTAATCCTAAATTTGATTGATTGAGTTAATATCATAAGTAAAATATATAACAAACATGTTGAATTCCGAACATTGCAGTCCCTTCATGACAAAAAGAACCATTMTATTACATTTCCCGTCCCACATCGAAGTTTTGCGAAAGGAACAAGTTATTTATAAATGTTGTCTTGCTAATAAAAGGTACATCCGTTGGATGTCCCTAACACTACTATGCATGCTGATCTACTTTGCCCTTGCTTCTACCCTTAAACGCTGAGCCCCTGCTACTACGCTACTCATTAAACGAAAATTGGGCCATATTGGCCCAATTTTTTTAATCCCTTTTTTAGTTTATTTATGTATTTCTATTGAACAAATATGGTGTAATCTATCAATTATTGATTAACTTTTGTATTGAACATTCAAAAATACGAGTAAACTTGAAGATTGATGGTTAAAAATAAAACAATAGGAGGAGACATTTTTCTTCAGAGAAAGGATTATTAATTTTTGAATTTTATTATAATTTCAAATTGTTCCTAATTCAAAGGAACAAATCGACTCTTCTAGGATGAACATCGACGAACTCGATTGACCATTACTCCAAAATCTTTTGACCAAATTTGACCCATTTCAATTCAAATCGACTCTTCTAGGTTGAACGTCGACGAACTCGATTGATTTTCAAATCAATCCGAGTCAAAGAGATTGAATTTGGTGGTAATTGAATGGAACAAAAGTATACTGCACTCAACACTCGRACTATTATTCCAATTGCTTTTGACTAAAGGTGACCGTTTTGAAATCAATTCGACTCTTCTCGCTTGAACTTCGATCAATTTAAGTCTTTGTAAAATCAATCCAAATCAAATGGTTTCAAGTTGTTCCTAATTCAAAGGATCAAAAATACTTTAAGTCTCCGAGTTTAACCATTACTCCAATTGATTTTGACCAAATTTGACCCTTTTCAATTCAAATCGACTCTTCTAGGTTGAACGTCGACGAACTCGATTAATTATCAAATCAATCCGAGTCAAAAGGATTGAAGTTGGTGGTAATTGAATGGAACAAAAGTATACCGCACTCAACACTCGGACTATTACTCCAATTGCTTTTGACTAAAGGTGACCGTTTTGAAATCAAATTGAACTCTTCTCGCTTGAACTTCGATGAATTTGATTCTTTGTCAAATCATTCCGAATCA
Organism: Bassia scoparia; assembly: GCA_008642245.1. Classification (NCBI taxonomy): domain Eukaryota; kingdom Viridiplantae; phylum Streptophyta; class Magnoliopsida; order Caryophyllales; family Amaranthaceae; genus Bassia; species Bassia scoparia. The sequence goes on from SNQN01001482.1 coordinate 44,202, forward strand.
AATGGTTTAAGTTGTTGCTAATTCAAAGGATCAAAACTACTTTAAGTCTCCGAGTTTGACCATTACTCCAATTGATTTTGACCAAATTTGACCCTTTTAATTGAAATCGACCCTTCTAGTTGAACGTCGCGAACTCGATTGATTCTCAACAATCGTAGCAAAGGGATGAATTTGGTGGTAATTGAAAGAACAAAAGTAACCACCCACACTCCGGATAACTCCAATTGCTTTTGACTAAAGGTGACGTTTTGAAATCAATTCGACTCTTCGCTGAACTTCATATTTGATTCTTGTCAAATCATCCGTCAAATGGTTTAAGTTGTTCTAATTCAAAGGATCGAAAAACTACTTATGTCTCCGAGTTTGACCTTACTCCAATTGATTTTGACCAAATTTGACCCTTTTCAATTAAATCGACTCTTCAGGTTGAACGTCCGAACTCGATTCATTCTCAAAGTCAATCCAAAGGGAATGAATTTGGTGGTAATTGAAGAACAAAAGTACACCGCACAACACTCGATCGATCTCCAATTGCTTTTGACTAAAGGTGACCGTTTGAAATCAATTCGATCTCCGCTGAATTTGTAATTTGATGTCTTTCATATAATCCGAATCAAATGGTTAGAGTTGTTCTAATTCAAGGATCAAAACTACTTTAGTCTCCGAGTTTGACCATTACTCCAATTGATTTTGACCAAATTTGACCCTTTTCAATTAAATCGACTCTTCTAGTTGAACGTCGCGAACTCGATTGATTCTCAAACAATCGTAGCAAAGGGATGAATTTGGTGGTAATTGAAAATAAAGTACACCGCATCAACACTCCGAGACTATACCAATTGCTTTTGACTAAAGTGACCGTTTTGAAATCAATTCGACCTCTTTCGCTGAACTTTGATTTGAGTCTTGTCAATCATTCCGAATCAAATGTTTAAGTTGTCTAATTCAAAGGATCAAAAACTACTTTAGTCTCCGAGTTTGACCATTACTCCAATTGATTTTGACCAAATTTGACCCTTTTCAATTAATCGACTCTTCTAGGTTGAACGTCGGCGAACTCATTGATTCTCAAAGCAATCAGCTCAAAGGATGAATTTGGTGGTAATTGAAGAACAAAAGTACACCACACTCAACCTAACTCGACTAACTCCAATTGCTTTTGACTAAAGGTGACCGTTTTGAAACAATTCGACTCTTGTCGCTGAACTTCGATTTTGAGTCTTTGTCAAATCATTCCGACTCAAATGGTTTCAAGTTGTTCCTAATCACGAATCAAAACTACTTTAAGTCTCCGGTTTACATTATCAATCTTTTGACCAAATTTGACCCTTTTCAATTCAAATCGACTCTTCTAGGTTGAACGTCGACGAACTCGATTGATTCTCAAATCAATCCAAGTCAAATGGATTGAATTTGGTGATAATTGAATGGAACAAAAGTATACCGCACTCAACACTCGGACTATTACGCCAATTGCTTTTGACTAAAGGTGACCATTTTGAAATCAATTCGACTCTTCTCGCTTGAACTTCGATCAATTTGAGTCTTTGTCAATTCAATCCGACTCAAATGGTTTCAAGTTGTTCYTAATTCAACGGAACAAAACTTTAAGTCTCTGAGTTTGACCATTACTCCAATTGCTTTTGACTTAATGTGACCGTTTAGAAATCAATTCGACTCTTCTTGGTTGAAGTTCTTCACATTTGTTCGGGAATTATCATGCAACTAATATTTACCTATTGTTTCGCGATAATCAACTGTACACCTTTTAGACACATTATTTGGACAGAAATTGAAAAGTTTCCTTTTATTTTTTAATTTAAAGAAAAAAAATGTTAATGATGCGTCGAATGAGGCGAATCTAGTAATTTAATAAGTCCCCTTATTCATGCCCAAACCCTTAATCGCTTGAGGAAAACCTTTTTATAACCCTTTTGAAAACCTTATGCAAACCCTCTAACACTAAATCATACAATCCCCATTCCCTAAATCATTACCCTCTACCCCAGCTGCCACGCTGGCAATCCGTGTGAAGGTAGAATTGTACAACTCAAAACTGTCAGATCGTTGCTTGGAAACAAGTCTAAACCATCAGATGAAGTTTCATTGTCCCCACATATTTTGAGCGGGAAAAATGAAATTGGTAACCATTGAGCGGGAAAAAATTCATTACAACCGCCAACTATTGAAGTTAACTTTTCATAACCATTCAGGAGAAGAACCCTTTTGCTTGTGTTTCTGCCATTCTCTCTCACCACTAACAAAAGAAGTTTTCAATATCCTACAACCTTTCCGTTGCTTGTGTCTCCGAAATTCACCATGTTGAACCAAAACCCAGAAAGCCCTCAATTCATTCCATTCATGGGTACTCTCAGGGACTCCATGAAGGATATTTCTTTCAAAAATTGGTTGTACTATCTTCCAGTTAAGGGTGGTCCTCAAAGGTTCCTAACTGCGGGTGAGGTATACGAATTGGTTTACAACCAAATGCAGAGTGGGTAGATTTGCTTCCAACACTGAAAATGTCGCTTGATGGTGGTCATGGTGTTCCTGCCTATTTACCATACATCAACGATATGTATGGAACTAGAGATTTGGAAGTCCTGCTTGAGAAGTTGACCGAGAAGGCCGAGGAAAATGCTGGAGTGCCGCTGAATGAATCTGATTTCTTTGACATGATCAGAGACCCAATCCCAAGGCCGCACTTTAGTCGTCCTGTCTACTCTGTTGGAAAGGGGGAAATTGTGCTGAAAATTGGAAGCTTCACAGATGGTTTTCAGGTCTTCTCAGTGGGAACTCATTTGATCTCAATTGGTCTGGCCATACAGCGCCATTCAACGCTTTACAACCAATCTGTCCATGTTAACTTGATGAAACTGACCCCTGCCTCCGCAAACAGTGACTCTCGTATCCCCAATAAGAATATCCTGATATGGAATGCAAGGGGTATGTCACGCCCTTCTTTGGGGAACAACCTGTTTCGGATGTTCAATTCATACTCCCTAATGCTGCTAGTCTTAACAAAAACTAGGATCTCTACAACGAATTTCAAGATAATTTACGAAGATCTTCGTTTAGCTATGGGGTGGGAAATTGATGAAACCAACGCTCTCGGAGGTGGAATTCTGCTGCTTTRGAACAAATCACTACTTGATGTAAATGTCARGAAGGGYGGGAAGTATGAACCGTTGAGAATTGAAGCTGACATTAAGGTATTTGTTAATGATAACATTATAATTTTATGTTTGTTTAATTTTTGGTCCCCTGTTTCAGGCTTCTAAATTTCTCAAAAATATTCAATGCTTTGATAAATATGTTACACCTTGCAGGCAGTTGCGGGGGAGCAGAACCTAGAGGTCCAGGAACGACGTTGAAGTGTCGTTGTGGTGCGCGTAAAACATGGCGGTTTATGACTAATTAGGAAATTATGTATTATATGTTAGGTTAATTATGCAGATGATTGAGATGTTTGTGTATGAATTATGCCCCAATTTTCGGTCAGATATGAATTATGCTACGCATTATGTGTATGAATTATTCTAGGAATTATGAACCATGATTTATGAATTATGCTGGGTATACATGAATTTGGCTGATGAATTAAGCTAGGAAATGCAATATGAATTATGAATTAAGCATTATAAATTTTGAATTACGACGTATGCTAGGAAATATGACTTATGGTTCCTCAATTATGCTAGGAATTATTAATTATGAGTTATGAATTAGGAATCATGAATTAAGAATTTTGAAATAATAAGTATGAATTATGCTAGGAATTAGGCTGGGCGTTTTGTGTACTTGGCATTTTTTGTATGAATTATGCAATCTCCAAAGTTTCATCCATGTTGTTTGATGTGATCTTGCTGTGAATTATTAGTCTGGCAAGTTAGATCTGGTACACCTAAGGCAAAATTTGAATGAAATGGCAAAAAAAAAAAACAATAAAACATAGACATTAAATTGTTTTACAAAGCATGTCTCAGTGATATATTTTATTGACAATGATAAGATTGTAACCACAATCTCAACAAGGACACTTAAAGTTTGGAGGAAGTAGGAGGTTCAATTGCTATACGAAATGAAGAATAAATTAGATACTTGTAGATTGCAGTAAACAAAATGATCGAGGAGCATTGGTTCGGTGGTTCCCCTACAAGGCTACAAGTGCTAACTGCTAAGGCACGAATAAAGGCAATAGTCATTCACTAGGAAAAATGGCTCTTAATATACAACCAACACCTTACAAATAAGTTGAGTAATGGAGTCTCCGATAGTATTAGGAATGAGAGTGGTGCCAAATTCAATTTTGATTGATTAATGCTACTGTATGATACTTTGTAATGGATTTGGTTGCTTGAGTTGTGGGAGTGTTGAAGGCCCTTGAAGCAACTTGCATTTCAAACTCTAAGGGATAAATTCATTATCCCACATCGAAGTTTTGCAAAGAGAGGAAGTTATTTATATATGTAGCGCTACTAGTGAAGGGTACGTTCGTTGGATGTCCCTAACATGACTATGCATAATCATCTGCTTTGTCCTTGCTTCTACCCTTTAACGTCGAGCCTTCCTACTACACTACACATTAGACGAAAATTGAAAATTGGGCCATATGCCCAATTTTTTTAGCCATTTTTTAGTTCGGCTACAGTAAACATCATAATTAAACGTTAAGAAATTTGATTTTCTGGTAAAAAAAATAAAAATATATTCTGTTAAAGTGCTCCGTATCTTAATAAAAATTAAATCTTCACCAAGCTTCCACGTCGTACGAACTAATGTATGAATGCAACATGCCTAATGATCGTGATAGCATCATTGACCCGTGCTAATAATATAGTGTTGAGGTAATAACGGAATACAATTTGGTACTCTTTTTAAAATTGAAATAAAAATTGGGATTATTTAGTATAATCTTAAAGAGAAAATAATAAGTTATTTGTGTATTAACGAATTCTTTGAGAGATATTGATTGCATAATTTTTTTATTAGAATCTAAAAACAATTTTAATTGTACATTTAGTAAAATTCTCCGAGCGTGACCATCACTTCACACGCAAGGGAATATCTTTGAACCTTTGTAAGTGAATTCGAGTCATCTAGGTCTTTCTCAGATCAATACGACTGAAATATATTGGAGCAAAACTTTCACTCTCCGAGTTTGATTATTACTCCAATTACTGGCCGGCTCGGACATGGGCCATTGCAATCTATAACTTCTGCAACTCTCAATTGGGCCATGGGCGTTGGGCCTGAACATACTACAATTGGGCGAGGCCTGGTTAGAAGACCATTAAATCAATATTTAAATTGAATTAAACAAATACAATCACCTTATTCAGGTATGTGGTTTTAAATTTATTTTTATAAACAAACTCAATATGAGAATTCAAGGAGGTGCAATTTCAAAGCTTACAATATCTTCTTCAATTGCATGTTATTCTATCCAATGACTTCGTCACCGGAAGGATACTCGGCATCCCTCGCATCGTTCGGATGCTTCTCTCCGTAGGCCAAATCAAGTACCTAATAAGACATAATTAATCTGTTAAAATAAAATCATATTACCATAATATGTTGGACAAAGACAATAGTAAACTAACCCCAACACTTCCGAAGTCCCCATTCTCAATAACCCTGTCATCATCGCATGCCCTTTTCATGTCGACCTTGTTCCATGCCTTTATACGGGGCCTCGTGCTCCACTGTACTGGATTACGATTCAAGCGATCCAAGTAGAAGATCTACACAATTTGTTCCTTAGGTTAACTTTGAGAGCAAAGAAAATCAACAAAGGGAACACAGTAGCAAGAAATAAAAACAATACCGCAAGAAAAAGTGTACAGCCTCCACATCCACCAGCAAAACCAGCATTATAAAACCTATCACCGAATATCTTTACGTTGACCATTAACTTATCCAAAACTATGGCACACCAATTGTATGATCGGGCCAGGCTAGCACAACCCAACGCTGGAACCAATTCCTTCGGGAAACGAGTACACTGTGTTGGGCACAATACCATGTCTAGAGCATCCATTTAAAATAACATCTTGAACTCTTCAGCCTCATGATCMTCAAACTTGGACATCAATTTGTCAACAACTGCTGGGGTAACCGCAAACCCCGTGCGCCTTACAACTCTACCTGTCTTACCCTCTACACTAGACCACACTTGGCCGTATTTCTCTTCCAACTCCTTAACCTTTTTCAAGGAACAATAAGAAACATAGTTCGACGGCACATGCCTTTCACCTTTAGGCAACCCTAGAACCCACCTAACTTGATTTGACGTAAGCCTATAACTCACTCCCCCTACAATTAAACGCTCGTTTAAGGGATCAATTCTTGTCATCAGCCAATAGCAAAGCGAGGCAATTTAATGTGAACCAAATAAAAGGGAACTAAACCCCATTTCACACACCCATCCCCGACACTTGTCATCTAGTGATCCACAAATCTTCCCAAAGTATTCTACCTTGCATATCACATTGTGGCTGGATAAAACATACATGGGAGGATAAAAACAGGTAATAAATTGACTTAGGAAAACATAAAGACATACTTCAAACAAAACAAACATGCCAACCAAGCTGTAAATTGCATAAACTTACCCTCTCTGTATCATTACGAACTCGAATATCATCTCCGCGTGCTTTTACAATACCCCCTCTGTAAATAAAGAATCCTACAATGCAGAGTAAGACTTATAGGACTCACTTACCTAAATTTGAACCTATTATAACTCTAAATAACCTGCACTGCTGAACAAAGTGATACCTGGTAAATTCGTGCATTCATTGCCCTCCCACCCCAGCTTCCTATGTAGTGTATAGATATATGGTTTTTCCCTCATTCTCTTGCTATATGAATGGTTTTTGGCCTTTTAGCTCGTCTTTGCTACTAATTTGTTGTTCAGTGTTTAAGTAGTTTCAGGTTTCTTTCATGATTTGGATGGATTTTGGACTCATTTTCGAGCACTACGGAGCTTTAGGAAGTAGCAAGGATTAGAGTGGAGCTACGTAGAATGATCGTTGCAGAGCATCGATTTTGACACATGCTCACTCTTCTGACCATAAGTCAAGTTTCGTACGTCGGATTGGAGCGATTCCAACTGAATTGGAAACTAGACTTCAGAGCTTTGATTTGATAGGTCGCACGCCTTTTTGGACCACCAAAGCTCGAGTTATGGCCTTCGCAAGATGCCCTGCGAATCTCCGCGAACTGTCGCGAACCGATCGGCTTTCATTAATCCGATCGGTTGGGGCTCGTTTTTATTGATTATCTGGCTTTCCTTGCTGGGTTTTAGTAATGGCATATTTGTAATTAGGAGCAAGCTTTTCTATCTTAGTTTTTTGGGAGTATTAAGGAAAATCATAATTTTTATCTATCTTTTATTCTATTATTCTAGCTTTCATTAAAATTAGAGAAAAATTCCCAATTACGTTGTTGAACCCTAGTTTTGGCTTTTCAATAGAATTCAATCATTCAATCATCAATTGCAATCTTTCTTTTGGTAATTAATTCTTCCTTAATTCAATTCCTTATTGCTTTCAATTATTTATACTTTTGATTATTGCTTTGAATTGTTTTAGCTTATTAATTATTACTTCCAATTTTTAGGGTTTTATTATTGTTTTGATTATTCTTGCTTTAATTATGTTCTTCCACATTATAATCATCAGTTTGTTGCAATTTTGAGTGAGTATGTTTTATTTCTAGAGCGATTGGGGATCATATAGCAGTATGATTGGTTATTAATTGGTTGATGCAATTCAGGCTTGCTTTTAATTAAATTCCTATTTGATGTTCTCATGTTATTCAATTAGGTAGTGACGACTTAATTGCGTAATTAGATTAGTCACGAGTTTCTAGATCTAGCGATTGAAACTTAATACAAGATCTACATCAATAGGTAGAACGAGACTTTCCTAGGTCGAGATACGGTTAGGAGTAGTTCTATGTTTAATTGATTCGAGAGAACTTTAATCCTGTTTAATTATGCCATGTTATGAATTGTTGATGCCAAATTGTTGTCAATTACTGCTATAGTGAACCATAGCTCTAGATTCTTTTATCATATAGTTATTCTCTTCCATTAATCGTAGTCTTTAGCTTTAAGTAGTCTAAATCACAAAACAACATTTTTCTTGCTAGTTTAGATGCTTTTATTCAATTAATCAGTAGTTGTTGTTTCCTCGTGGATACGATCCTGTTACCACTAGCTGCACGTTAGTTTTAATAGGTATTTTTGATAGGTACGCGACAATCGTGTCACTTCCTCTACCATAAAAAATACAGATCAAATGATTGCAAGCATCCACACTACATGGACTAAGGGAAGGGCAAAAGTGTATAATAGTTACCTTTCATGTCATAATTTGATTATCCAAACTATACAAGTCAACTCCCCCTTTTTCATGGCTATCAATCATCAAATCATCACTTCACAGGGCTTGTTCAAGTCAATTGAATGTTGTCCTGGGCTATGAGCCATCCTAACAACAGCGACGAAAACGATACTAAGCTGGAAATCATATGCAAGTGTAGAATTTATTAGGAGCTACTGTGGTGTAATAAATTTGACATGAAATTAATCTGAAAATCAAATGCAACTGCAGGTCTGAGAGTTGCCCTATTTAGCTGTGGTTCAACAACCTAATAACAAACGCACTATATTTTCAATTTAGTATGTCAACTTCATCAGAACATGTCAAGTTAGTTTGGTTGACATTATGAACTTCAGCTGATAATAAGGAATTCCCATTAATTCAAAATTCCATTCAAGAATCAAATCAATAGTAACTAGGGTTCAACAAAAATCGGGCAACAAAAATATTCCAGCAACAGGGACATTCATACCACCAATACGGTTTAATTTGTGATAATTTATACCTAATTGGATAGACTACGAATCAATTACAACTTGTCACCATCTCCAATGACGTGATCATCAGATTTAACATCGCAACGAGGACCACAGTTAACCTAAATTAGGAGGAACGACAAAAGTACAAGGAGCGGCTAAGTGTCTAATAGAACTCAACAATTAGAAGGGCGCTCAGAGCGTACTTGAGATTTGAGGATTTTGAGCGATGGAAGAAGAACACAGCTTCGCAGCGGCACAATTGGATAAGGAACAACGACAACTCGCAAATGATGGAGGAGACAACTCGCAAATGATGAATGACGTTGTGAAGAGTCTGAAGACTGAAGAAGGACTAACCGTATCGTGGTTAGTTTAACCCAAAGGAAGATGGAAGAGGCAAACGGAAGGTGGGATGGCAGTTATAACACTGCTTCAGGGGAAATTTACAAATATGCCCTTACTAGTAGAGATAGCTTTAGCGAAATCTATTCGAGGGATGGACTTGGAATTCCTCTAACTATAAGTTACAACTTACAACTAGTTTAAACACGGGGAATGCTAACTTCCTTTTCACTTCCACTCTGTCAATCTCTCCCTCTATTTGACATGAGACATGGAAATAAAACCTAGTTTTTTTTGATAAAAAATAAATAAAACCTAGTTTTTTTGATAAAAAAAAACTAGGGAAATTTCCTCAGGTAATCCTGAGGTTTGGCTTAATAGCTCATATACACCTGAGGTTTCAGGATAGGATCAGGTAACCCTGAGGTCAAGGTATAATAGCTCACGTAACCCTGCCGTTATTTTTTCCGTTAAAAAACACTAACACCGTTTACTTTTCCATCCAATTACAATTAAAACTAACAAACTAATCTAATTAACACCTTAAATTAACAAAATAAATTAAATAATAATTATAAACTAATTAACTAACCCCCTTCCTTCTTCCTCCTTCCCTCTTTCCATATGACCTCCACGAGTTATTCCACCACCGCTGCCTCCTTCGAGCACCACCATTTCCCATTGTAATTGACATCACCACCATCCCCCATTATAGTTTGAGCAACCACCCCCAGTGTACAAATGAATGATTAGTCGAAAAAGCCAAACATGAACTTAAAAAAATTGAACAAAACATCAAAACTGAAATAGTTAAAATGAAAAAAAAAATCTTTAAAAGAAATCTAGAAAAAGAATGGAGGGGAAAATTAAAATAATAAGAATTCGTCAAAAAAAATGAAAAGGTAGAAATCGAAGAAAAAAACCCAAAAAATTGAAGACTTACTAGATCTAAATATAGTTATCCCTCGTGGTGGTTGTTGGAGATTGTGAGATTGTGGTTGTTCGCTGGGTGGTGGGATGACGACGGCAGTGAATAAGGCGACGAGAGTTCTGCAACGAATGAGGCAAAGACACAGCATCACGAGCAAGGTAGAGGCGCAACGTTTCGAGCAGGGGCGGAGGCGAAGGGTCGTGAGTAGCGGCGTTGCTGCTCCCATAGAAGAAGAATGAGATGAAGATGATGCTTTGCTATTTTGAATTAATTTTGAGTTAATTTAGTTAATTAGTTTGAAGGAGGTAGAAGGAAGGTAGGTTGAAGGTTGGAGGAGGATGGCGTGGGTGGAGGTGATGGAAGATGGGTTTTATTTTTTATTTTTTTAAAGTGTTTTTATGGATTTAATACGTTAAAAACTAACAGCATCAGTGAAAAACTAACGGCGTCAGTCAATTTTTAACGGTCAGGGTTACGTGAGCTATTATACCCTGACCTCAGGGTTACCTGATCCTGTCTTGAAACCTCAGGTGTATAAGAGCTATTAGGCCAAACAGGGTTACCTGAGGAAATTTCCCAAAAAATAAACCACAGTGAGTGAAATAAGAGTGAGCGAAAGTGAGAGTGAAATTAGACTATGAGAGCATTACTCTTCAAGTACTCTCTCTGTTTCATTTTATTTTGTACATTTACTATTTCGGAGAAAAACTAAAGTATTATAATATAAATTGGATCAAGCAAAAATAAATTGAAGAGATAATGTATAAATAGGAAAGGTAATGGAAAATGGTTGGCCCATCCTATTAAAAAATAATAAGAGCATGTAAAAAATTTTAAAAAAAAATCACAATGCACAAATCATTATGAAACGATCAAATAGAAAAAATGCACAAAACAATATACAACGGAGGGAGTATATATATACTTCCTCCGTATCATAAAAAACGCAACAAACTCCAAGTTGCGAACTCCTAGGCGAAACTTTCTAAGTAACATTAGAGGCTTGTTTAACAAATGAAATTAAGATAAATCACAACCCATCACCACCAGGTCCAACCCAATACCACCAACTAATTTAGAACCAACAATCACCATTGCCATCAAGCTTGAGCCACGAACTACCCCACCACCATGACTGCCACCACTGCCATCAAGCCTGAGCCACGAACCACCCCACCACCATGAGTCCATGACTGCCACCACGCACGAAACAGATCCACAAACCAATTGCACTTGAACAACCAGTGAACCACAACCCCAATCGAACCTCCCTGCTAATCGATCCAGTATCCCAATCGAAGCCGCTGCATACAATCGATCACCACTGTGTACACCTTCCTTTGCGCGGACACCTGCACTAACCACCAACACTTGCGCGAATCACCAACACTTGCGCAAAGTCCAATTGAAGTGAATGTATAGTCCAATCGAACCACTACTAACTTCACTTGCACGACCACGACACTTGCGCGAACACCTGCAATAAAAACCACCTGCCCAATTAGCTAAAGAGGCGCTTCAATTGGGGATGTAGGGCTCGATTAGGGTTGTAGTGGCGGTTCGATTAGGGCTGTTGGGAGGTCGTAGTAGTTCGATTAGGGATTTAGGGAGGTTACGACGGTTCCGTTAGAGTTGTAGGGAGGTTGTGGTGGTTCGTGGGGTTTGATTAGTGGTGTTGTGTTGGTTGGTGGGGTTTGATTAGTGGTGTTGTGGTGGTTCGTGGGGTTTGATTAGTGTTGTTGTGGTGGTCGTTGGGGTGGTGGTGTTGGTAGGGTTAGGTGGTGCGGTGGTGTCAAGGGAGGGAGAGTGGTGGTTATGGGGTGAGATTAGTTTATGTATAGGTGATTAATTAATTTAGAGTATAAGTTGATAATGTTGATTAGGATAGTTTAATTATGTTTTAAATATTTTAGTAAGGGTAAAATAGATATTTTATAGGTTAAAACTTACTAAATAAGAAGAAAAAAAAGTTTGTTGCGTTTATTGTGAAATTTCCTAAAATGAAAATTGTTGCGTTTTTTTTATACGGAGGAAGTTAATTAAGTTGTGAAATAATTTGTTTAATTGTAATGCCAAATAAATTATCAATTTAAACCCCCAAACATTTAATACTATGTCATTATGTATAATAAAAAAATTATCAATTAGATTAAATAATAAAAATAATTCTTTTAATTATTTAATCTAATACGTACCAATTTCTTGCATAAATACGTGTTCAACTATTATAAATTATTGTTTTGAGACGCAAATGAGACATCTATTTACCATTTACTAAAAATGTGTCAAAATTAGCTTATGCGTCAGCTTCATTTTTTTTTGGCATTTCTTAAAAAAATACAGAGTATTTAGACTAGAGTAGTCCTTGTGCGATGCACGATTTTAACAAAATTATTGGTGAAACTTTTATCAAAAATAATGGTGAAAGATTTAGTATTATGGAAGAAATAATTCATAATATATACATAAGCGTTACATTAATAAAGTATATATTATAATACATTAATTTAATATGATAAAGTATGTCATATCATAATATAACAAATAAGTTTTAAAGTGATAGTAAGAAGCGATGGTAGTTGTTGTGTTGTATGCTTTTTGCATATATATTAAAGGTAAGATATATGATATAATTCTTATAAATTTAAGTTATATAAATAATTGTTGATTTGCGTTTTACTTTCTTCTATAGAATTAGATTTGGATTTTAAAATATTTGTCATAAAGGAAATTAAATTAAAAATTATTATTAATATATTAATATTAATATAATTAAATTTTTTSAATTGAAGATAATACTCTGTATGTTTTTTTTTATGAGAAAATTTAAAAAGTTTCATTCATAGTAAAGCCAAACGGCACTTACAATTTGACAGAAACGAAAAAAACCATAACAGACATCCATAGAACCTATGAACATTTTACATTAATACAACACATTTGGATAATATTCGCCTTAATAAATTCCCTGCAACTGCAGCAAAACTAATCTGTGAGTTCGCACAAGTTCGGCATAGCATCCGTTGTTGCGTAGTTACGTCGTCCTATGTATGTCTGTAGTCTCCACAATAATGCCAAATAGAATGAAACCACACAAACCAATGTCCATAAGGGATGTAGCATATATCCTTCAGCGAAACCCTATAACTTTGAACCAAACTCCCTCGCGAAGCTGAGACAACAACCAGTAGTACAACCTGTGTACTACTCGGCACCTAAAAGTCGCCAAACAAAGGATATAGATTCTGCCAAGTTCTCCTCATGTGTATAGGAAAAGCAACAGGGACACATCCAAAAATCCTAGAATTGCGTTCAAATAGAAACCAAAACCCAGAGGACATCCTTATTGATATTAAAATAAATAAACCTAAATTAAAGAAGCTTGCTTGAGACGATACATAGCAGCACCCATTAACGATGATGGCGGAAACCCTACCAATACCTTCCACGATGCGGCTGGTTAGAGCAAAGCCCTGAAACAGGGGGTCCTGATCATTGCCCCTTTCTCACAACGTCACCGCGAAGAACAAATGAAAAAGCACTAAAGCAAAGTTTATACCCGTCAATAGGAAATGCATAAATAATCGAAATCGAGCAAACCACAAGGATTGAGGGGACTAACCGGCGGTGAGTGGGGACCATAGTCCCTACACACACGACGGGCCCCCCTTGCGGCGAAAACAGAAGGAGCGACCAACGGAGGGAGAACAAGGGAAAAACGGCAAAGAGGAAAAGACGAAGGACGGTGGCGGAGGATAAAACCCTACGAGGGAAGAGAGGGGGGGGGGGGGGACGCAAGAGCCAAAGGACGGTGGCGGAGGATAAAAAACCCTACGAGGAGGGGATGAAAAAACCCTACGAGGAGGGGAAAGTTATTGATAATACTCTGTATGTGATATATTGTCGTAGTTGTTATTTAATTGTTTTATAGATTTAATTTGAAATATGGTAAGATAGGATATATTATGGTTAGATGGATGTACAGAATACAGATTAGTAGTTGTTTTCTTAATAGAATATATTTATATTAATATAATTTATAGATTTATTATAAAATATGGTCAGATAAGATATATTAATATAATTTAAATTTAAGATAAAGATATATAGTTTCGTAGAATATAGTGGTTGTTTTATTCAACGTAAATTTATATTTCTATTTTATTTTAGATATATTATTAATATTTAGACAAATCATTTAAATATATGGTTTTAGAAAAATAAAATAAAATTTTTATTTATGATGTCATCAATACTCTTGGCGGGAATTTTTTTACTGAGAAGCCGCCATGTAAGTAAGGATGCATGACATAACTCAAGGGACTTTTGATTTTGAGAGTGTTTATGGATTGAATTTGAGAGAGGTTTGAATTGCACTTTGATTGATGATTTTCGTTGATCGAATATTGATTTTCCTTTGTCATATTCGTTGATTAAGCACCTAGAGCATGTATTTATAGGTGTTTTTGGAAGATAGATAGAAAAAACGAGGGTCAGATACAAACTGGACAATCGTATATACGATTGAAAGCTCCGTATATACGGCCATATGAACCGTATATATGGTTCCCTCAACTATATATACGGTTGAGGTTGCCACGTCACATAGTGTGTTCATTCGGGTATTTTTTATCCGTATTTTTGCATCTAATTTGCTATCCCAATTAACCTTTACCCACTTTTGGATAAACTTGATGGACAAATTTAATCTTCTATAATATTCCGGATCATTCTTGAATTATCTGGATTTATCTAAGAATTTTTGAATTTATTTTCGCAAATCATCATTTTATAAAACTTGTAAAAATGATAGAAAATCAAAGAAAAATTAGAAAAATAATCTAAAAATACCGGTGAACTCAGAAAAATGAGAAGAACAAAAATAAAAGTGAAAATTAAAGAAATAACCTATGTAAAATATTCTAAAAAAAACCTAAAAAATGAAGAAACAAGGCTAAAAATAGAAAATAATTAAATTAAATAAGAATAAATACTTTTCGCCTATTAATGGAACCTTGGTGTATGATTTCAAACTCAAATTTAATTCAACTCGTGCAAATGTGTTTGGATTTATGGATTTTGCCGTAACTTCCGGAATCAAATCTATTTCGAAATGTCGTACTTTTCCTCATTGATTATTCAATTTTGGGAGAAAATTTTGGGTGTCTACATCAGTACCTTCCTTAAGATCTCCACCACAATTTACATATGCAGATACCAGTGCTTCATCTTCTTTTATACTCCATCACTCTTTGGAAATTTTCCCTTTGTTCTTGCCTTGTGAGAGTTGAACCTCTTCTTGATCATCTTCATCTTGTTCAGTGTCTTCTCCGTCATTCGGATTTATTTGAGCTAAACTAAATTCTTGAGTTGAAGTTCTATTACTACTTCCATCTCCTCCTGGAGTTGATGGATGGAGCTCAAAATGTTGAGACATTGGAAATGATGGAAAATACTGGGAATTTAGGGGAAGTTGTTGATAATTAAAGGAAGTTGGTCTTGATGGATTTTGATTAGAAAAAGATTGAGTCACCATCAAGAAATGAGGATTATTTAGGAGATTTGGATCAAAATGTAAGTTATTATTAGGATTTTCTTGGACATTTGGAAAATTTTGCAACATTGTATTTTCTTAAAAATTTGGAAAATTTTGAGAGTTTACTCTATTTCCATAGTTAGGATTATTAGGATCCATAGTTATGAAAATTTAGGGAAGAAACAATGAATATATGATAGCTAGAAAGGGAAGAAGAAATTGGTGTGTCAAAACTATATCAATTTTGGGCTCATTTTATAGGGTATTGAAAAATAAATCTATTGGGATTTTTAATAAAATAATTATCTAAGTAATAATACACAAAATAGTGTTTCATGAGTTAAGGAAAAAAATAAACAAACCAATTAGAATTTGACATTTGTCAAAGTAAACCAAAAAAAAAAGAAACAGGAAGTATGCGGTTGTGTCCAATTTGTGATGCCACGCGTCACTTCCTCCTGATTCTTTTAGTTGGGCAACAGCTGAGATTTTAGGGGAGCCCCAAAAGTTGGGTAAAATGCCCCAACGGTGGGCAAGCCCAAATGAGGAGAGAGAAAGCAGTTGGGGAGATCACCAACCCTGCGTTAGAGATGGTCTAAGTATAACAAAATAAATAAAGTTATAAATTCCGAAGTGTAATTGTTTATTAATAAGAGTCAAAGTATAAATGTAAGTAGTTATTATCAACAAACCTAAATTTTAATTAATTAATTAATTAAATAAATTCAAATACTTGATTATTTGTAGTGAAAAGTTTTCTCTTCATCCAATCTACTTTTAAAAAATTCGATATCTTTTATTAAACATCGAATGATTTTTCCATAAAAAAACATGAGAAATAATTAGAATAATAGCTACTAATGAAATACTCCCTCCGTTCCTTGAAGATCATGCCATATGCATTTTTTAACTATTCACAAGTGTATAGAATCTTGTAAATAACTATTAATGTATAAGAATAAATATAGCCATGTGGGGTCTTGTTTGATTCGTGTTAATGAGTATATTATTAATATTCAATTGTTACAATTTTTACACATGTGTAACTAAAGATATAAACGATATAAAACATGCATTGGGAAGCGTATGAATAGTAACCGGCAGGAACTTCATGGAACAGAGGGAGTGTGTGTATATATATAGGTCTTTCTAATGTGTGCCCAAGGGCACATGTTAAGAAAACAAATTCATTATTAAATACTCCGTATTACAACTTCGGACTAATTGGAGCAATATGATTACAACTTTTGACCAATTGGAGATAATATGGTGCATAATTCGGAAAGTGGAATCAGTTCATCTGGAAGAGATGGACAGCTGGATTGCATCATTTTGATTCGCACTAAGAGAGTATGTTGACACTATGTATGCCGACAAAATACGTACTCTGGAACAGTAACTAGAGCTTCAAACAATATTTTTACAATATTTTTACTCTTTTTTTTAGAAATAATACGAATCCTGAGAAAGAGGCCCTCCAAATGGATCTTCACAGGAGCCTAAGTTGGAGGATGAAACTTCATGTTGTTTGGAACGTGATGGGCTGCTTTTGAGGAATTCTAGGAATTGTTCGAAAAGCTGGGCATTGGCCATTTGGGTTGTATTTATATCTTTGGACTTTTGTCTTGATTTGTGCTTGGACGTAGAGGCTCGGTCTAGAGTCTTTTGCGGGGTTGGAGGTGGAAGTGGTGGAAAGGGTACTGGAATAATGGCTTTTTGAAGAGGTGATGGTAGTTGTTGTTGTTGCTGGTTCTGGTGTAATTGGAAAGTTGATTTGGTCCAGTTCTTATATTCTATAAGGCCTGTGGAACGACTTTTGAAATAGTTAGTAACACATTCTGATAACTTTGGATATACTTTAAAGCTCTTCCACCACTTAACTCGAAAGTGGCGAAGGAGATAATAAGGCATTGTGGGAGATAATTGCTGGAGTGAGTAATTCCAGCACATTATCCAAGATATCCTAAAAATTTGGCAGAAATAAACGATATTAGTACACTGGAGTTCTTCTTTCATGGACATAAGGGAGGAGTATTTTTTGAAGGCTATTGCGATTCTAGCGGGAAAATATCTGGAATAGCACCAAATTTTTGCCACCAGTCAAAAAACTAGATTGGAAAGGTTTTGTTCTTCTGGAGACAGTCAGTATGGAAGCTGAAAAACCATGAGTGATAATAACTTTGGATGAGGAAGGCATAATGCCAGACAAATATATAATCATAGTAGTTGTAGGTTTTTAGAAGGGATGAATTTTGGTTTTTGAGGAAAATGATTTGGGAGTTGCTGAGGTACTTCCCCAATCCGTGAATGAGAGTACTTGGAAAATTAGGCATTTAGAGTAATTATTGGAGGTGGATATATTATCTTGGAAGTATACAAAATTGGTGTCAAGGAGAATGTTATGGTAGTATTGGATATGCTTGGCGATTTCTGTTGGAAACCAGTTAAAGTGGATTGGAAAAATTCGAGAAGTGATATTTTGGATTTTTTGTTGGAGTTCATCGTTGGAAAGGTTTTGAATGGAAGTTTCCGTTGTAAGGATAATAGATTCAAATGAATTCTTTTGGATGTAAGACTGCTCTGTTTCCACAGCTTTGGCATAGGAAGTTGGAGATAGAGTGTCTAGGTTTGCAAATTGATTATTGGAGACGGGTATGCCTGTTAGGTGTATGGTCATCTGAGGTTTAGGAGTGTTGGATGAGGTTGAATGCTTGGAGGTCTTCATTTCGTTTTGCCCTGTAAAACTTCACGGGTTAGAAAATCTGGAAGACGATTTTTTCTTCTTTGATGAATTCTATGTCAAAGTCAAAGGCAGATAGAATGGCCTGCCATCTCGCAAATATTTGCTTTGAGTCTATATTCTGGACGTCTTTCTGGAGTATCTCTAATTTGCTGTTTTGCAGTCGACTCTTAAAAGAAATTTTTTGTTGTATAAATCATCTTGAAATTTTGAAATACAAAGAACAATCGATAAAATTTCCATTCTGACAGTCGAATAATTCTTTTGAGGTCCTAACCAGATTTCTAAATGAAACCTAACTAGTTGTTCAGATTTGGATTCTAATTTTTGCTTAAGGATGCCACCATATCCTTCATTAGAGGCATCAGTTTCTACAACCATGGATGCATTTGGATGAGGTAAACCTAGACATGGAAGGTTCCTAACTTTAGATTTTAAGGTTTTTACTATTTGGGTATGCTCATTTGACCAAACACATAGATTCTTTTGAAGATGTTTATACAATGGAGCACAATATTGACGTAAATTTGGAAAGAAATCAGATATGTAATTAAGACACCCTAGAAATCGTTGCAATTGAGTTTTGTCTTTTATTTCATTTGGAAATTTATCGGCAAATTCTATGGCTCTTGCAATTGGTTTTATAGTTCCATGATAAATTTCGTGACCAAGAAACCGTATTTTTGTTTGGAAAAGCTTTATTTTTGGAGCAGAAACGACTAATCCATTTTTCTTAATGATTTAAATAAAAGTGTATAGGTGTTTGAAATGTTGTTCTATGGAATTTGAAAATACTAAAACATCATCAATATATACGTTGGTAAAGGCAGTATAGTTATTAAAAATTTCATTCATGATATTTTGAAATTCAGATGGAGCATTTTTCAAACCAAATGGCATTACATTCCATTCGTAGTGGCCAAATGGAACTGTAAATGCAGTTTTATATCGATCTTCTTCCTTTATTTGGATTTGCCAAAACCCACTTTTCATGTCAAATTTGGAAAAAATGGTTGCATTGTAAAGTCGATTTAAAAGATCCTTTTTATTTGGAATAGGATATCGGATCCATTGGAGAACTTTGTTAAGGGGTTTATAATTAATAACTAACCTTGGAACACCTCTTTCTTTTTCTGCTTGGTTCATGACATAAAAGCCTGCACATGACCAAGGAGATTTGGAGGGTCTAATTAGTTTTTTGTCATGGAGGTTTTGAATTTCCTCTTTGCAAGTTTCGAGCAATTCTTGTTTCATTTGAATTGGATGAGCTTTAGTTGAAATTTGCTTTTCAGAAAAGTCCTTTTCATAAGGAAGAGAGACTATATATTTTCTCCGTGTCCAGAAAGCGTTTGGAATATCAGAACAGACTTCTTGTTGAAGCTTTTCATGAAACTCTGTTATTCTTTTTTGAATCATTGGACATTGAAGTTGTTCTTCAATTCGATGGAAGGAGATGTCTTGCCTTAGGTAAGAAATATGTTGTTGCTTGGAAGAAATTTGGTTAAGTTGCTTAAAAATAGAATGGCTTTGAAGAAGATGAATATCCTTGTGTTTTACTGGAGATAAAAATTTGAAGGTGATAGACTTGTCTAAAATGGTAGTATGAATTCCTGATTCATCTACAGAAAATGGAGAAATTTGAGTTAAAAAGGGAGTGCCAAGGATAACATCATGGTTAATATCCCTGACAAGAATAAAAGAATTTTTGAAACAATATCTCCCATTACAAATGTATCCTTTAGGAAGGAAGTTTGTATTTTATTTGAAGTTTTTGTCCATTTGCACTATTAAGCTGCTCAGACGTTTTTTCATAGAATTTAGAAGGGATAAACCCTTCTTTAATACAGTTCAGGTCTGCACCACTATCAAATAGTGCAATCTTATTTACTTGGAAATCGTCATTGACTATTAAAGTGATGGGACAATACCATTTTTGATAGTGAAAGGCGTGTCGCGCACCTAACAAAAATAACCTAACTATTCCTCCTAACTATGTAGTCGGGCAAGTAAGGGTCGAATCCCAAGAGACTAAGTGGTTCAAAGTGGTTATATTGACTCCAATTAGTGCCAAGCAAGTAATCAAAATAAGAGGAGATTGATGTAAACTAAACAAGTAAAGCAAATTCAATATAATTGGAAATATCAAGAATTAAAAGCAATTCTAGGTTTAAGAATTCCCACTAACATGAACTAATTTAACAAGCAATTCYCTTTTCCCTTGATCAATTAAACAACAATTCTTAGGATGGAAGCGCCCTAAAAATACCAATGATTTCTTTCGATCAATCAAGAGCTTCCTTAACAAAGCTATCCTACCTATTCTCATGGATTCAAGCAATTTAAGGACCTTAAGCCTAGCATCCTAAAATCCTAACAAATTTCATCATCTACTTTCGTGATGATTTCCTTTATCTCAAATTAGAGTTAAAAACAATTAAGAATCAACTTTCGTTGCAAACCTAATCACATTCATCCAATATTATTTCTAACCAAAGAATGATAATAAAACCAACTCTAAATTGAATGAATTGTAAATTAATCAAGGTTGGGAATTGGGAATTCAATTGCAAATCAATCCATATTAGGGTTCATCCTAACCCTAGTATTTGGGGAAATTACTCACACATAATCAAATAAGCTAAAACAATAATAAGAGAAGACATAATCATTAATAACAATGATAAAACTAAGAAATAAAGATAAAGAAACAATACTTGAATTGATAATGGAGTTTGCTTGAATTGTTGAAGTGATAACAATGGAAGAACAAAGAGGAGAAAAACCAGCTTTTGAGAGAGGGAATAATGTGCCTTTTTTTTGGCTGTATTCTAAGTGTCTCTTTCCCTTCCTAAACACACTTCCTATTCTATTTATATTTCTCTCTAAAAATGGGGTAGAAAAACATGTTTTTGAGTGTACAAAATAAGGAATATCAAGAGGCATATTGCACAGCTGACCCGCGACCATAGGGAGCTGGGAACCCATTGGACAAAACAGAATCGCATCAACAAAAGTCGCAAAAACCCATAGGGCGCTGGTTTTGGCTCCTGGACCAATGGGTTGACTTCGAGAGGCTGTATCTTGAGTTTTGGGCATCAAAACTAAGCGTGTCACCTACTGTTACGAAGCTCTTTGAATCTAGTTTCAAACGCAACTTGAATCACCTCAATCAAATAAGTACATTGCAAGATATGAGCAAAATAGTGAGAAGTGGTCAAGCTGAACTTTTGCAAACTATGATGTTTCTTCGATTTCAACTCAAATTCAACTCAATAAGCTATGTCACGACTCTCATGGATGCTAAAATCACTTCATATGATCCTAAACCCGATGTGCAACGTCCATGAATATCAAACCTCCTTCAACTATTATCCAATTCATACGATCTTGCTTCGAAAGCTTCCAAATAGCTATAAAACTACCTGAAAAATTAAGGAAAACCACAAACGAAGCGTAATAGAGCACAAAACGGATAATTCATGCAGTAATGCCTAGAATGCAACTAAATGGACTATAAAGCTCTAAAAATGCACCTAAATAAGCCTAAAAACAATATACTATTGTGTTTCATCAAATTCTCCCAAGCTAAATTGTTGCTTGTCCCCAAGCAACAAAGACAAGATTCTCAAAACATAAGGACGCTTCACCCTATAAAAGCAACATCGCAAAACACTTGTGATCACATCCTCTCAATCAAAGCATCCAAATGATTCAATGCCTATCCAAGAATGAAAACCATCCAAGCGAAACTAAGCCTCATCATAGAAAAATAACCAAGAATCAAGAAAAGAGCTCTCACTGGTGACACTCCTCTCTTTGTGGCGAGTATAAGTTAACTAGATCTCTCTCCGCCCACAAATATGCAAAAGATGTGCATATGAATTAATTTTTTTTGTAGCCTAAGTCACTAAAAAGACACCCCCATCTCACCAATACTCAAGTGTTTGAAAGGGTAAGCAATAGCACTCAACCTACAAAAGTCGACTCGAAATGCAACACATACTCATCAATCTTGGCAAGGTACTAATTCCAGAAGGCACATATAAAAGCATGATTATCAAGAAGGTCTTTGTCAAGCTTGTAATGGGGCTTAGGTCAAGGGTAGGATAAAATTTGGGAATATGTGAGCTAGAAGTCCATTTTAGGGGAGCAAAATCCGATAAGTAACAACTCCAATAAACTTCAAACTCAATACCGCCAAGTCAGCCAAACAATTGAAAAGCACCATTATATCATCATCAAATGAGGATAGATTTATTTACAACTTGCAAAGGCGAAAAAAGGACAACTAATTATTTTTTTGATTTATATTTTTTTTTTTTTTTTTGCTAATTCGCCTTGCAAAAACTTTTATTTGATAAAGATGATGATGATACAACAAACTATTAAAGCACACTCAATGTTAAGGAAAACAATCCACCCATCTCCAATAATGAGCCAAAACGATAACAACAACAACATCACTCACCAACTAACCAGAATGCTCCCCCAAKCTAGACTTGGGTTATCAGATGAGGCCAAAGAGGTTTGTAATGTAGTTAACCATGAAAGAAAAGGAAAGGCTCAAAATAAGGGATCAAGTGGAAAATGATAACCTCTAAAATCAATGTAGCACGACTCCTAACAAATGAGGGCCTTCTATCATGCTCATCATGCAATTTTACAGCTAGCCAGACTAGTACCAAGCCAAGAACAAGATCAGTGATACACCAAGAACTAAACACACAAGAAGGAAATAATAAGATATCAATCAAGGCTCAAATCCTTACAAGTTAAACTCTTCCCTGTTCCAAACAATAGATGATAAGGCTCAGAAACTCAAGTTCAGTAATATCAAGGAATCGGAAAAGGAACAAAGATTTTACAATGACAAGTCTCAGTAATCACAAGTTTCAAAAATTTTAACCATAGGGCACAGGGAAACATACTTAGTAAAAGAATCCCACAGTAACATTAAGGGAAGATGAAACATACTAACAACAAAGAAAGCAATACAATTTTTTTGGTTACAAGTAAACTCCCACTCCTAATGAATGATACAAACCATGCAACAATCCTAAGAAAGCAATAAAGTCTACACTAAGAAAGCAAATAAAGATAAGTATCCCTCCCCCAAGCTAGATGAAACATAGTGTCCTCACTGTGAAAATGCATGCAACTAGGAGAAAGGGAAAGAAGGAAGCTTAATCATGAAGAGTCTCAGAGACAACATCAGCAGTAGAAGTAGTGGGGACAGAAGCTTGAAACTGCTGACGTAAAGAAACAACTTCAGAACCAAGATCTACTATTCTCCGTTCAAGTTCATCAAATTGAGCAATCACATCTTGAGAGAAATTTGYAAAGCAATCCATGAAAAGCCGAAACTCTTGAGTTGTGACTGGAGCCAATGGAGGAGTATGAGAATCAAAAACTTCTGAGCGAGACATCCGAGAATAAGGATGAGCAGGGCCTAAAAGAGCACTTTGGTCCCGTGGCACATAAGCTTGGTGAGCAAAGGGGTCACTGCTACAAGCCGATGAAGCATCAACTACAATGGTAGTGGAAGAAGAGCCAGGAGAGAACAACAAAGCACTAGGACCGCACAAATGGGTTGTAGGACAAGGAAGATAAGCATACAGAATTTTATCAGCATCCTTTCCTTCACCCCTAACAAACCATTCATAACCCGCAGGAGGACGGTGCACCAACCATTACAACCATTTATAATGGTTCTCCATTTGCGGAATGTCAAGCAAGGCATGTCCTGACAACACTGTATATGAAGAAAAGGGAACTCCAACATGCTTAGCAAAAACAGTGATGAAACTACCCATGGTGATAAAGCATGTGCTATGATCTCGCTCCCAAATGAAAGCAGCAATTAAGAACCGCCCAAAATCAAGTTGGCCCATTGTAGTTGGATCACCATTAACAAACCAMCAAAGCATTCGAAAGTCATTAGTAGCACTTGTCCTGTCTCCCCTTTAGGGTAGAAAACCTGCAATAAAAGYCGATGCAATAGACGAATGACAGGATTGACAAGAGCAAAAGACTTGGTGGAGCCAACCACCCAAKCAGTCTGACCCGTAACCTCTTTCCAAAAGTGTTTCGCCATGAATGCCTTATCACCCAATGTTATACCTAACTAAACCTCCTAACTATGTAGTAGGGTAAGTCAGGGTCGAACCCACAGAGAAGGTTCAATTAATTATTGGTCGCTACGAACCACAATTAGTCGAGTAAAACATACTGAAAAGAGAGTTTGAAACTAATAATAACTAAAAAGGCTAAAGAACTAAAACATCTAGAATTAAGTATCCCCGCTAATATAAACATATGTAATTATTAATCTTACCCCAATTCAATCAGAAAAATATCCAGCAGGATAGATGCGCGCTATTATAATACCAAAGATTTCTTTCGATCAATCAATGACTTCTTTAACTATGCAATCATACCTATTTTCATGGAGTCATACATATTAGAGACATTAAGAATATCATCCTAAAATCCTAGCAAGTCCGATCAACTACTTTCGTGATGATTTTTCCTACTTTTGTCTAGGGTTCTAAAATCGATTAAGAGCTAGCCAACTTTCATCGCGAACCTAATCACATTCAATAAGTACTATTTCTAGTCAAATATTGATAATAATACCAACCCTAACAAAGATGAACAATAAACTAATCAATTTAGGGATTTGGGAAAAAAATCATAACATATAATTCATATTAGGGTTCAACCTAAATCCTAGATAATTACACTACTCAAACATGATAAAAAGAACAAAACAAATAACTAAAACAAGAAACAAACATAAGTCAAAATGATAAAACTAGATTAAATAACCAAAGTATAGAAAAGTAAAAGTAAAGAATGAAGTTACAGAAGAATTGAGACATGGAGAGTTTTTGGCTGAATTGCCGAATTGCGGCTCCCCTTTTGTGCGCCCCCCTTTCCTAAAACTAAAAGAATTCACTTAAATATCAAAAACAAAACATAATGGGCTTGCACTAATAATGGGCCTATTCCTATCTTAATTAACACACGAAAAAACACTTGGTTCGGCCATTGGTCGTTGGGTACCCATAGGGCAAAACAGAATAGCATCAACAAGAGTTGCAAGAACCCATAGGGCGCTGGTTTTGCTCCTGGACCGATGGGTCCACTTCAAAGGGCTGTAGCTTGCGTTTCAGAAATCAAAACGAGGCTTGTGACCTATCGTTGTGAAGCTCTTTGAATCTAGTTTCCAACGCAACTTGAATCACTTCAATCAGATAAGTATATCTCAAGATATGAAAAAATAGTGAGAAGTGGTCAAGCTGAACTTTTGCAAGCAATGACGTTTCTTCAACTTTAACTCAAATTCACCCCAATAAGCTGTGCCATGACTCTTGTGGATGCTAAAATCACTTCATATGATGTATGTTTGTTAATCCTCAAGTAAAACATCCATATCCTACAAAAATAACACAAAAATACTCGAGACGAGTAATATCGAAATGTATAACAAATAAAGCTCAAAAGAATTAAATATGGATAAAATTATGACAAATATCAAGTAGATATAACATGTAAAATGTGTATTTAATCGACTTATCAGATAATTAATTCTTTCAATAGTCTGGCAAAAATTTTCATCATCTGGTTTTGAATCAGCTACAAGGATTGAACCTTTTGAACACTCTTTGGTTTCTTGATTTGTGGATTRGAGAAGGGATATCTTACCTTCCAATTCTAAATCTTTTGTTTGAAGACTTAGAATATCTTGCTTAAGTTCCCTTACCTGAAATTTTAAATGATTGACTTCAACTTGAAGATTTTGAGTGTTGATTGGAGCTAGTTTAGTTTTGTTATGAGGGGATTGTTGGAGCATTTTAGAAATAATAAATTCCTTTTGTTTTGAATGTTCTTCTGCTGGGGAATATTTTAAAACAATTTCTCTTAATCTTTCGAGATATTGTTTTCTGAGAGTATTTTCTTGAATCTGATCAATCATTTCGATAAGAAGTTCTTTTTCTCTCTCTTTTCCAGGTTTTGAGATAACGCATAAACCATTAGCACATAATTGAATAGATTGATCAGATTCAGAGGTGTCTGAATCTTCATTAATGTTGTCAACTTAATGAAAGTCATTTTCTGAATCAGAAGAGTTGGAATTATCTGTTTCTTCTAGATCACTTTGATTTAACTGAAAATTTTCCAAAAGTTTTTCTTTAAGTTCTGGATCATCATGGAAAATTTCATTTATTTTTCTTTTGAAATTCCAACTATTTGCTTTGTGGCCAGGCTTGCCACATTTTTAGCAAATTATATTTTTGAAAATTTCTTCTTTCCCTTTTGATAGAACTTTTCGGGAGAAGGGTCAGATCTTCTCTTATGAAATCTTTTTATATGTTTTTGTTTTATTTGTCTTTTTGCTGTTGAGGGAGCTTGAATCTTTTCAAAACCAAAGGCTTCGCAAAAGGATCCAAGTTTTCTTCGTCTTTGGGCTTTTTCGTTTCCATATTTTGACTACATTTTTAATTCATTACAAAGGGACAATCCTTCCATTTTAATAAAGGCAAATAACTGTCCATACATATCGTCATATGGAACTATTTCAAGGACTGATTCTTCTTTGAGTTTTTGGGTGATTCTTTGAGCGAATAAGTTTGGAAGGCC
Organism: Bassia scoparia; assembly: GCA_008642245.1. Taxonomy (NCBI): domain Eukaryota; kingdom Viridiplantae; phylum Streptophyta; class Magnoliopsida; order Caryophyllales; family Amaranthaceae; genus Bassia; species Bassia scoparia. The sequence continues at coordinate 71,263 of SNQN01001482.1, forward strand.
TGAAACAATTTTTTCTTTCCAGAAAGGTTGTTGGCAATCTTGCCGTAAAAGAACATGGGTTAAAAAGCTGTCTTTGTACCATTGATAATCATTGAGTGTTGGACATCTTAAATTACTGAGGATTAATGAAAAACTTTGGCGAGTATCATTTCCTCCTCCAAGAAAATGGAGAGCTATTGTTTGAACCAAGACTGCAAATCCATTTTTAATAAGAGTCTGGTGTTCATCCATTCTTTCATGATGGATAATTTGATTTTTTTTTTCTTCTTGAGAGAAAGTGTAATCCCACCAGTTTTTTAATTGGCCAGTGAACCCGTTAATAATGTGTTGTACTATTTGATCAATTGGAAATTCGTTTGAAACATATGCATTGGCTGCAATGCACACATTTCTTCTAAGCCTCTAAGAATTTCATTTTCTGAGCGACCATCTATATTTCAATCATATAATTGGTCACCACTATAGGTCTTTTGTTGGCCATAAGTGCCCCTTTCTTCGAAAGATATATCATATCAGGTGGAGTTGGCCTAGAATAATAGTTTCGGAGGRGATTGTTCCTCTAATTTTTAAAGAGAATTTTATTTAATTGGTTAAGAGAGTTCTCATCTGAAGAAAAGATATTGGAAATGTCATTTTCTTTATCTTTTTCTATGCATGTGACATTCTTATCTAATCGTTCAGAAATTTTTTTCAAGATTTGGTTTTGACCAATTCCCTTTGGAGTAGCAAAAACGGTTGGTACATTAATAAGGGGTTTTGAAATTTTGTTTGGGAATTTATGTTTTTCTCCTTTCGGAGATTCTTTGAGAATAACACCTTTGAATTTTTTTGAAATATCCTCATTTATTTGCTTAGAAGAGCTGCTTGAGGATAGAGCTTCTACTTAGCTCGAAATTACATCAACTTCTTTTGAGATTGTATGTAAAATCTGATTGGAAAATTTGTTTTGTTCATAAACCTTTTTTATATCTCCCAAATTTGGAATTGTTCAGCCATCAGCTTCCCTTCCAGTTTTAAAGGGTGCAGCTACACAATTTCCTTCAGGAGAAGATAATTGAAGGCCAGCTAAGGGCGGATGAACAGATGAAAATATCTATCCATCTTTTAAAGTCCATTTTTGGGTCAAACTTGTATTAACATTTAAATTATTTTTTGAAAATGGATAAGCGATATTCTCATTACTTAAAAAGATTGGGAACCATATAAAAAAGTTAACATTAGTGGATAATTTATTCATAAACGAATACCATTGTTCTCGTAGAAATTCTCTGGATTCTTTATCGAAATTTGAAAGAAACCACTTTCTTTGGGTGGTATTTTTTTACAAAAAAAAAAGTCTTGTTGAAGTATTGCTTTATTAATTTGAAAATTCTTTTTTGTAAGGACATTAATACTGGTAGAGAAAGGTCTCATGTCTGACCTGGTCAGTGAGGGCATTTCATCAACTATTTCCGGAATGGGATTTGTTTCAAAGATTTTATAACTTTGGGATGGAAAGTGTTGAGATGAGATTTCTTCGACATTTTGAAAGGTGTTTGATCTCTGAAAAGATTGAGAAGAGCAGGAGGATCTTGGTGGTTGAAAATTATAGTATGAAGAAGTGGATGGATATTCTCTATTCGAATTAAATCGGATGAGAATCCTTCCATCTGGTTCTTCAATTAATTGCTCAACTTTCTTATCATTTAGAGCTTTTGGAATTGGTTGGGTTTGAAGCTGCCATTCATTTTGAACAGTTACTTCGTTCCAGTTAAATGTCTGAGGAACATGAGTATTGGCCGCACCATGTCCTACCTTAAATAACAAAGTTTCTCCTGGAGCAAAATGAATCTTACATCTAGGATTCATTTGAGTATTTAAAGTTTGTAATAAAGACGATAAATTATGGAAAAGTTCCATGCTCCATCAAATTGAATTTCATTTTGAAAATTGATATCAAGAGTCAAAGCTTGAAGAATGTAAGGGTCTTCAAGATCTTTACTTAAATTAGGAAAACAATTAAAGTAAATCGGTCCTTGGCAAATATTAGTATTTGCTAGAGCTAATAAAGAATTTTTGAAAGAGATAAGAGACTTGTCTCTTAAAGCAAGCATGATTGGACAATCGATCCCTAATCTGACCATTGGTTTAATAGCAATTTGGACGCAACCAAAATGAATGTATCGGAATCATTCATTTAGGTGTTTGTGGACTGACTCGTCATCTAACAATTGGATTGACCTTTGTTTTTAGGAGACACTAGTGGTAAAATCTTCAATTTGAATTCCTCTGCCAAATATGAAATCCCAATTTGTTTTTTTATAAATATCATCTTTGGAAATGGCTGGAAGATTCCAGTTTAATGGGTCTTAGACTAAAATTTGTTTCTTTTGGACAAGGTGTGAATTTGGATTAGAAGCCTTTGAAAAAACCTTTCTGAGCTTTTTGTTTAACATTTCTCTATCATTAAACTATTACGGTAATATGTTACTATTGTGGGAACAGTCTGCCAGGCAGGAACACCTATTCTCGGCTTACCAACGACTACAACGGACAACCAGAGGTTTACCGACACCGTAGTAGCAGATTATAGTAACAAGTCTAACAATGCAAAACATCAAAAGAAAAGTATAGATAGATTAATCCGGCTGGCTCTAATACCAAGGTTACCCAGGGAATAAAATAGAGCAAATAACAATAAATAAAATAGATATTTTAAAACTTACAGTTTTTAGAGCAAAGGGTAGAGCAACTGCGAATGCAAAAGAGATATTGAACAATAATTTGGACAATCGAATATTTATTTGATAATTTCAATTTGAGGAAGGTGTGCTAGTTAAGAGTAACTCAATGATTACTCCAAAACTGCGATGATCCTACAAGCAAATCTACTAGGCCTTACATAGGCAGAAATAATGGAATCTAGTACACCATAATGGGGAGCAACATGATTACAACTTTGGACTAATTGGAGTAATATGATTACAACTTTTGACCAATTGGAGATAATATGGTGCATAATTCGAAAAGTGGAATCAGATAATCTGGAAGAGATGGACAGCTAGATTGCATCATTTTGATTCGCAATAAGAGAGTATGCCGACACTATGTATGCTGACAAAATACGTACTCCGGAACAGTAACTGGAGCTTCAAACAATATTTTTACTCTTTTTTTTTAGAAATCATACGGATCCTGAGAAAGAGGCCCTCCAAATGGATCTTCACAGGAGCCTGAGTTGGAGGATGAAACTTCATGTTGATTAGAACTTGATGGGCTGCTTTTGAGGAATTCTAGGAATTGTTCGAAAAGCTGGGCATTGGCCATTTGGGCTGTATTTATATCTTTGGACTTTTGTCTTGATTTGTGCTTAGACGTAGAGGCTCGGTCCAGAGTTTTTAATTATATATATATATATATATATATATATATATAGGAATAGGATCATGTGAAAACACAAACCTTAGGTGAAAACTAAAAAATTTTAATCTTGACCGTAGGATTTGGAGATGGACGGTCACGATTTAATCTATGTATATACTTGTATTTCAATCTGGGGTACATTGAAGGTTTAAAGGGGTACACGTGTACTGTTCATCAATAGTACTGAAAGTTTTGTGTACCCCTTTACTGCTTGTATGTACCCCTTAAAATGTAAAATGTACCCACTTATTTTGGTTTTCACGTTTTCATATAACATGTGGTTTTCACTGGATCCTGTCTCTATATATATATATATATATATATATATATATATATATAGTGAGAACTATAAGAACTCGATCTCATCTCAACCACACCATATAATCCCAAAAAAATCCCGACCATTCATTTTTTACTCACCTTATCCTTTCTTAATCCTCTCATCCCTCACCCTTTCACTCTCCTCCTCAACTGCAAACAACCACTGCGCTGCCACACCGCCAGCCCGCCGCCACCACCACACCGGACCCCTTCCGCCACACCGTCCATCTTTCTCTCTCCTCATCCTCACTTTTGAAACACCACCCGAGATACTAATGGCACCGTTGCAAGTGCCAACTCTTGTCGCCGCACCACCGCCACAGTACACTAAACCCCCCGCTACAAGCTCGATGCACCTAGCCCTCGACCCCCCTCGTACGACATGTCAGGTTAGTTTGTTTAGGGTTGGGTTCAATTTAGGGTTTGTTCCTTTGCAATGGGTTCGATTGAAACATTGGTGGTTAGGGTTTGYGYGATGGTTAGGGTTTGTGCGATGGTGGGTTCGGTTTTTGGTGGAATGGAGGTTTGTGAAACTAGATCTGGATTCGTTTCAATGAGGGAGGGTGTCTTGTTTAGTCGGTGGCACGTTTATGTGCGGTGGTGGCTCGGTGCTTGGTCAATGGTGGTGTGAGGGGGTGTCCGTGAGTGAGCGGTGGTTTGGTGGTGCATGTGGTGGCCCGAAGTGGTGGTAAAAGTTGAGGGAGGAAAGAGAAAGTTGTTGTAACAATGTAGAACATGAAGTATAAATTTGGAGAACATAAAGACTAAATATGTAGAACATAAAGACTAAAATTATAGAACATGAAAATTGCAAGCATGTAACATGAATTAAATATGTAGATCAGAACATAAAGATTAAAATTTTAAAACAAGAAAAATAAAATTGTAGGACATAAAAACTATATGTGTAGAACATGAACTAAATTTGTAGAACATAAAGAGTAAAAATGAAAAACATCAGAGTTCTCATAGTTCTTGCCTAAGAAGATTTCTCATGGAATCCTCACCTTGTATATATAAGATATTGCACTGCAAAATGCAAAATAATATGAACATACAGAAATGAGGATCTAAAAACGGAAACAACTACAAAAGAGCTTATCCTTTAATGCTTTATTATCTATGATTCGACATACTAGTGTAATTTTTTCCGAACTTTGTCACTTCCTAAAGTGTTACCACAAATTCTTTATTCAAGATGAAGATATAAAGATGTCTTTTTTTCCATCTTAAGAAAAATTAGCTAGATTATACCACTTAAATTATTAATAAAATATAAATTATCAAGCAAAAACAATCAGATAGACTAATCGAAGTTGTCGAGCCTAGATTTTTATTAGGGTAGGTAATTAGGGTAATTGTATCCTCCGTAACTTATTGAAGTATCGAATCCAATTAACAATTTCACTTAAATTATAAAAATACCTTAAAGGGGCGGATTAGGATGAATGATAGAAATGAATGGTATTGTAGGCGCAATAAGTTTATAGGATGGATTCCAAATTAGTAAAAATTAGCTCTACTTAATTAACTCAAATTAGTTAAAAATATATGACAGTTAGTATAATATTATTTCAAATAAAATATGCAAATAAAAAAATATACTGTTGATAATTGTTGTATAGCAAGAAACCTCACAATGCACCATCAAACTACATTGCGGATGTATTTAGTTTTTCTTTTATATTTTATTTAATTTTTATTTCTCTCAAATATTCATAGACTAGTATGTATGACCGAGCGATACTTGCTTATCTTATTTTATAATACATATTTATATATAGATTTATATAAATAAAAATAATTTGTACTTTACTTCCTAAATAGAACTATAATTTATTTGAATGTTAGTACAAAGTATATATATATACTGATTTTTAATATTTTATCAAAATTAATTTTTCTAACATTAAGTTCTTATATATATAAGATAAGAAATGCACGCGTATTCGTGCACAATCTTGTAGAATAACTTCCGTTTTTTTATGTATAAGGATTTTTTAATTAATTTTAATTTCCTACTATTTATTTATTTTTTAAGTAAAGAATTATACTCCTTATTTATTTTTATATAAAATAGATAGAATTTTTTGTTTTGGTTTTCAAAAGTAAGATTTTTTTTAATATAAAAAGTGTTATCTCTTTTTTTTTCTAATTCTTAATTATTTTTTATTTACATTAGGTTATTTTGTTTCAATTTCTTATTTATCTAGTCATACATTAATATTAACAAATATCTATTATCTATCTATTATCATTTTATTAATAAAAAACCAAGGGGACACATGTCACCTCCTGGTTAAAAAAATTTCCTCCAAAATTTTTTATTTTATTTTATTTTAATTTTTTGTGTAAAATTACTAATAAGATATACTAAAACTAAAATATTACCAACTTTATATCAGCTTTGTTGCTTTGTCAGTTGGTTTTTCAGTTGCTTGAATGATGATTCAGTTATTCAAGCTATTAAAACTCATGGAACAATGGAGTAGTAGCAACGATTGATGTGTCAAATCGCTGTCGCACAAGCGAGCACAGTTAATTATCGTTAGGTTAACAACGACAAATAAATTTAATCGCTGAAAATAGAGCGTAGAACAATAAAAGACGTTATTGAAGTCAGTAGTGTTATTTATGATTTATTAGCTTAAGGTGTCAGCTTGTAATAGTTAATTACTGGTTGTAGTTGTGAACTTCTTTTATCTCTTTATATGTGTACAGTACAAGGTTAATTGTACGGACATCTAGGGTAAAACAAAAAGGTCATATAAAAGCATTAGTAGAGGAGTGAGAGCCGCAGGAAGGCAGAACAACAAAAACATATAATCATCATGTATCAGTGACTCAGAGAGATGAATGAATGAAGAATTAATGTGAATTATTGAAGTTGCAACCAGATTGAATTCATTAAACTTATCATGGTATCAGAGCAAGGTTGGTTCTCAACTCCTCTTTTACTGCTTATTCATTGTTCTGTGTGCTCCATTTAGCAACTGAACTAAGTGAAGTTAACAACCATCCAATTATCCAGTAGTGTATGAAAATTGTAAAAATGAGCAGCAATACCACTATAGATTCAAGCAGCCCCTTGTATGTACATCCCTCTGATGGGAGTGAATCTATCATAGTGGAGAAGCTTGAGGGTAGTTCAAATTATAGGATCTGGAGGAGAAGTATGGAGTTGGCTTTGTTAGCCAAAAGAAAGTTGGGAATGGTGACAGGAGGAGTCACCAGAGACAAAGCAGATCTAACCAAGCAAGAAGCTTGGGACACATGTAATGGACTGGTAATCTCATGGATACTGAGAAATGTGAAYGACTCCATCAAAAGATCCATTATATTCATGAATGAAGCTAAGGAAATTTGGAAGAACATAGAGAGGAGATTCCAAGTTAATAATGGTGCAAGAAGGTATCAAGTGAACAAGATGTTGTATGAGACCAAACAGAATGGGAGATCTGTGAGTGAATACTTTACAGACATGCAAGTTTTGTGGAAAGTATTGGAAAATTTGACCAACTATCCACCAATTAGTGAAATGAATGCAGAGGTAGCTGAGTATGTGAGGTTTAGACATCAACAAGAAGAGGAACACAAACTGTTCCAATTTCTGAATGGCTTGGATGAAGTAAACGCACCCATCAGAACTCAGCTGCTTAAGCAAACTGTGTTGCCATGTGTTGAGGATGCATGCAACACGTACTATCTCTCAGGAAGAATCTCAAAGAGATACAATGAAGCAGGTGAATGATGACAGTTATGCAGCAGCTATGTACTCAAAAGGAGGGACATGCCCATGTACTATATGTGGAAAAAAATGGACACAAAAAGGAAGATTGCTGGCATAAGAAATCAAGTTCATGCAATGTTTGTGGAAAGCCAGGGCATGTGAAGGAAGACTGCTGGCATGTGAAGGGTTTCCCTCTTAATTTCAACAAGAAAGGAAAAGAGAAAGAGCAAGGAAGCAACAGTAACTTTAGAGGCAGAGGAGGTAGATATGGCAGATCAGGAAGAGGAAGTGGGAGAATGGCAGGAAATGTTCAAAGTCACTCATACAAGGAGACTTCTCCCACCAAAGGTGACAAAGGGGGTTTGTATGGAACTGGAATAACAGCCCAACAGTTGGAACAACTTGTCAAACTACTACCCACACCATCTAAAGAAGGTGCAGATAACACTGATGATGATGAAATGGAGTGTAATTATGCAGGAATGATTACATGCTGCAACATTGAAGCTGGAGACACAAGATGGATTGTGGACTCAGGAGCCACACATCACATCACAGCTCAATTTCATTGTCTGCAGGATGTGGTGAAAGTCACAAATGCAATGCAGATTGATATCCCAAATGGAGAGAGTGCCACAGCAACACACGAAGGTAATGTGAGGATAAATGAGCACATTTTGCTGAAATATGTTGTGTATGTTCCTGCATTCAGACACAATTTGTTATTAGTTCAGAAACTAACCAAAGAAAGCAAATGCGAGGTGCAATTCATGGAGAAATGTTGCCTTGTGCAAGATGTTAAGACTAAAGAGTTGAAAGGGATAGGTGCTGCTGAGAGAGGTCTGTATTTCATGAGTAGAAACTGTGAATTAGAAAAGGGGTTGGCACATAATGCTGAAGCAGTTGAGCTACAAGATGCAGTAGTGAAGGCAATGAAGTTGTCACCTCAAATGAAGTAGCACCAAAGATTAGGTCATGCCCATGTTAGAAGGATGAAGAGGATAAATGGTATTGAAAGTGATGTTCAAGGAGAAGAGGAAGTATGTCTAATCTGTCCTCAAGCCAAAATGACCAAACTACCTTTTGAAGAATCAAGAAGCAGAGCAGAAGGAATCTTTGACATGATCCACATTGACATTTGGGGTCCATATAGGGTCACAACAAGGAAAGGGCACAGATACTTTAGTACTATGGTGGATGACCACTCTAGACTTGTGTGGGTTCATTTGTTGAAACACAAGTCAGAGGAACTAGTAAATCTGGGAGAAACAAAATTTGGTAGGAAAATCAAGGTCATCAGAAGTGATAATGCACCAGAATTCAAGGATGGAAACTACAAAGCCTTATACAGAGAGAAGGGTATCATTCATCAAACAACATGTGTCAACAGGTCTCAACAGCAAGGGAGAGCAGAAAGGAAATTGAGAAATCTTATGGAGATGACTAGGGCTTTGATTTTTGATCTTGCCAAGAGAATGTGGGGAGATTGTTTACTTACTGCAGTGTACATTACAAATAGGCTCCCAACAAAACTACTGCTTGACAAGTCTCCCTATGAGGTAATTTTTAATAAAGTACCTGAGTATGATAAAATGAAAACATTTGGTTGCCTTGTAATGTCTTATAATCCAGAAAAAACCACTGATAAGCTAGCAAATAGAGGAATACCATGTGTGTTTATAAGATATCCTCAGGACAAATGGAGATATAAACTGATGAACTTGAAAACTTAGGTGGTGTTTGTTAGTAGAGATGTGAAGTTCTATGAGGGAATGTATCCAATGAAACTACTTAAAACAAAAAATGAGCAGGAACCACAAAATAAGAAGACTGAAGTTGAATTTGAATTAAGAGGTGGATTAGAATATGATGATGCATATGATAACCAGGAGATTGGTGAGAGTGATGGTGAGTTGAGAGATGAGGAACAAATTGAGGATCAAATAGAAGAAGGTGAAGAAAGAGTAGAACATCACACACAACCTATGAGAAGGTCTACTAGGAGACACCAACCACCTGTTTGGCTTGCTGATTATGACAGGGGAAAGGTAAATATAGCCAAAGCAAAGTGTGTCATTACAACAACCAACTCTGAAGAATTCATATGTTTTCTATCTACCCTAGATAGACATGTAGAACCAAAAACATTTAAAGAAGTTGTAAAGAGTGAGAATTGGGTGAAAGCTATGAAGAATGAGGAGTTAAGTGCCCTAGAAGACAATGATACTTGGGAAATTGTGAGTTTACCACCCAATAAGAGAGCTATAGGATGCAAATGGGTGTATAAATTGAAATATAATTCAGATGGATCATTGGAGAGGTATAAAGCAAGGCTTGTGGTGTTAGGAAACAACCAAAAATATGGTGAGGAATACAGTGAGACCTTTGCTCCAATAGCAAAGATGACCACATTTAGATCTTTTCTTGCTGTTGCATCTGTGAAAAATTGGTATATTCATCAAATGGATGTCAAAAATGCTTTCTTACATGGAGATTTGCAGGAGGATGTGTACATGAGGTTGCCAACCAGATATACAAAGCATGGAAGCAGAATAGAGGTGTGGACAGGTGATGCTTGGGATGATGTTTTGACCAAGATGCCACTGGTATGTAAACTCAACAAATCATTATATGGTCTAAAACAAGCACCAAGGAAGTGGTTTGAAAAATTGACCACAAAGTTGAAGGAAAATGGATTCATACAATCCAAATGTGATTACTCATTGTTTACTAAACATTATGAGAAAGGAATCACAGTAATTCTTGTGTATGTGGATGACATGGTGATTACTGGATCTAATCTAGAAGAAAGTTAATCTGTGAAGCACTGGTTGTCTCAACAATTTCAAATGAAAGACATGGGAAATCTCAATTACTTCCTTGGCATAGAAATTGATCATGTGCAACAAGAAATTTTTCTCAGCCAGAGGAAGTATACTAGTGACTTGCTGCAAGACTTTGGAGTCAAAAAATGCAGAGTCCTTAAACTTCCCTTGGATGCTACCACCAAGTTGACTCCTGATCAGGGAGATCCTTTACCTCATCCAGGTGAATATCAGAAGCTTGTCGGTAAACTGATTTATTTAACAATCACCAGGCCAGACCTTGCTTTCTCTGTGCATGTACTAAGTCAATTCATGCATTCACCAACTACATGTCATATGCAAGCTGCAAGGAGGGTCCTAAGATATCTGGCAGGTACATGTGATCAAGGAATATTGTTGGCCAATTCCAATTATGCCAAACTCTATGCATATTGTGACAGTGATTGGGCAGGTTGCCCTAACACTCGCAAATCAACCTCCGGCTATTGTGTTTTGCTTGGTAGCTCACCTATTTCCTATAAGTCCAAAAGGCAAGGTGTGGTTGCAAGAAGCAGTGCTGAGGCTGAGTATCGATCTATGGCCACAACTGTGTGTGAAGTGCTCTGGTTGAAGCAGTTATTGAAAGATTTAGGAGTCAAGGATGCAGGAGGAGTGGATATTTACTGTGACAATCAGGCTGCCATAGCCATTGCTGCTAATCCTATCAAGCTTGAGAGAACTAAGCATGTCGAGATTGACTGTCACTTCATTCGAGATGGAGCCCAGAAAGGAGTAGTCAAGCCTAGTTATGTTCCTTCTGCAGATCAACTAGCTGATGTGTTGACCAAGATACTGAGTGTGGATCAACATCGACAATTGTAAGCCAAGCTGGGAGTTCAGTCCTTTGCTTCACTCCGACCTTGAGGAGGAGTATTGAAGTCAGTAGTGTTTTTTATGATTTAGCTTAAGGTGTCAGCTTGTATTAGTTAATTACTGGTTGTAGTTGTGAACTTCTTTTGTCTCTTTATATGTGTACATTACAAGGTTAATTGTACGGACATCTAGGGTAAAACAAAAAGGTCATATAAAAGCATTAGTAGAGGAGTGAGAGCCTCAGGAAGGCAGAACAACAAAAACATATAATCATCATGTATCAGTGACTCAGAGAGATGAATGAATGAAGAATTAATGTGAATTATTGAAGTTGCAACCAGATTGAAGTCATTAAACTTATCAGACGCTAATTATCCGGTGATATAAAGTTTGAGTCGCTAATGATGCTAGCGTAAGTTATGAGTGATCGCTGGTCATTAAGCGAAGCTTCTCACCGATCGCYTACTAATCACCATTGTTTGTTTAGCCAAATTTTAAAATCGAATGACTCAAGTAGCGATTATTGTCATTGAACGGTGAATGTGTAGCGTTTTCATGGTTTTAACGCTACTGTACTAGCAACCACGAAGTGATGTTTGCTGTTAATTAAGCAAAGCTTCTCAAGATTTGCTGCTCAATCACCATTGAAATGGAATGACTGAAGAAGTGATGCTTGTTATTCTGCGCTGAACGTTTAGCATTCAAAAGTTATAATCACTAAAAGTGCGACAGTGCAAGCGGGGTGACCGCTAATGTGAAAGTAGTGATTTTTGATGAATTTCGCTGACTGTGCAACGATTGTATCATATGTACGCTGGAAAACCTAGCGATTAATGCAAATGATTGCTGTCAGCCTAACGATTAATGCTTATGTTCGATATTTTTTTAAAAAAAAAATTACGAAAACAAATCAAGTAGTTATTGTATTCAATGATCTTGATTAACCATATGTGTTTAAGTTTGTTTAAAAAGACTTTGAGTCTTGATTTTAGATCAGGGTTTATACACCAAACACATGGTCTATTTTTTACACAAATAATGTAAAATATGTACATTATAAATGAGTAAATTAATCAAATGTGTTAGAAGTTAAACACAAAGAAATAGGGATATCTCAACTATTCCCAATTGAATTCATTAAAAAGTTTTTGAAAACATTTTTTTTATATATAAAAAACAAAGAGAGAAAAAGTTGAAAATCATAGGATCCTTTCTTTAATACAACTTGATAAACATTGACGTTCTTTTCAGGATTCAATTTCAAAGTGCTCATTTGATTTTAAGAGTTCCATTTTTGAAAGTTACGCTCTTTTATTTGAAAATATAAGTGTCTTTAACTTGGCTTTCATGTTACAATAGTCACTTGTAAAGAAGTAAGTGATATTGATTATGCACGCCTAGTAATGAATTATCAAAGAAAATAAGAGACCACAACATTTGAAAACCAGATCTTAAGGGAAGGGAAGCTACGAGTGACATCCTTGCTATAGACAAATTTTTGATGAGATTGAATAGAATGTGAAGTAAAAAGATGTTGATGAAAAGGTTCTAAAACTCCTAAATAATTGATTATGTGAAGGTGAAAAGGAACGAAAAAAAGAGTTTAGAACAAAGATCAAGCATGTTACTGTAGGCGTGTGCCCTTATCGGGCCTATGTCCTACGTAGATTTCGTTCGTGGGCTTGATCAATGGATCTCGCATGTGAGTATGTTGGTGTAGCACGTGGGCCGKACCCCGCGTATAGCGGGCGCGCGGCTTGGTACTACATCGGTGCTTTGCGTGGGCTTGAGCAACGGAACCCGCACGTGAGTGCGTTGGGGCAGTGTTGTCGAGTAAGGGGAGTCGCCACCGTGCCTATAAAGGTTATTCACGGACGCCCGAAACGTTGGTGCCAAATTAATGGCCCCACGTCCGATCCAGTACCCAGTCGTGGGTTCGGGGACATGGTACGAATCAGATCTGTAACCCAATTCGCCCGCATGTAGCGGCCTCTACTCGGTTCATTGCAATTCCATTCATCACGGTTATTGAATGCACATAACTTACATTTTTGCACCTTAAAGCGTACTACCCTAAGATTACTACTAAAGTGGTTTCTATTATACAAGAAACTACCTAACCTAGAAATTGTACCACTTTGCATTAATCAAATTAAAACGATGCTCTAAAAACCGGTTGTCCATAATTAATCGATTTTAAAGTGATTCACATAATTCCGGTATTTATTAGCAAAATATATACAAGTGATGTACAACCATGACAAATGCGAAATATACGAAATACGATAACAAAATATAATTACAAACTAATCTTACCTTGAATCTGCAAACAAAACAAATGTTAGTTCGTAATAAAAATGTGCAAAATGAACTTTCCGCCGTGGATCGCTATACAAGGACAAGAATCGTTAGTATTGACAAGCGATAATAATAATGACAATGAAATAAAAAGAACGAAAACAACGAATTACGTTAACTACTCCTACATATTTACATGGAATAATTAAGTAGTGAGTTTCTACATTTTTGTTAATTAGATTGAAACTCGTAATAGTTATTAATTAGATTGAGGAATGAGAAATGAGTGTGTTTAGTTGCGAGTAATCTCAGAAGTAAACCTTGTTATCGCTCGTTGGATCGAAACAGAATTGATGCTAAACTCAAGAATGTATGTGTTTAGAGTGTATGAGAGTGTGAGAGTGTGGATACCAGTTTAGGGACGTGTAAGTTGAATAGCGTGTGTTGTCCGTCTCGAAATGAGCAAAGGCACTATTTATAGGCACGAGGAGGAAAACTCGAGCGTATATACGCAGGGGACCTGCGTAATACGCAGGCCCTACGTATATACGCTGCCTAGGAGCGTATATACGCAGGCCTGCGTATATACGCTCGATTATTCTACGCGTATTTTACGATTTCCTCCGATCTTATTTCGCATAATACGTGATTTGCCTTGATTTGCTTGATTCGACGCACCTAGACACCCTTGCTCCCCAAGCAAGGAGTTCTAGAGTGTTCTAGAAGGTTCCACGTATTTCCGGGGTATTTTTGTGTATTTTGTATTTTTTTGTATTTTCTTGGTATAAAACTTATAAAAATCATAAAAAATATAGAAAAATCAGAAAAAAAATCTAAAAATACTGGTGAGCTCAGAAAAATGTGAAGATGGTTGATGAAAAGTAGAAATCAAGAGAATCACTAGTATAAATATTTTAAAAAACCCTAAAATAGAAAAGAAAATCTAAAAATAGAAAATAATTAAAATAAATAAAAGAAATATTTTGCCCCTTTTTTGTCCTTTGCTCAATAGTTCCGAGTATGACCTCACAAGTTTCCAACTTTTGTGAGTTCAAAGCATCTTTTCTAAGTCGAAAAATCACGAGACGCGGTATGTTTCATCACTGATTACTCTTTTGGGGAGACACTTTTAGGTGTCTACAGAAGCCCCACTTTGACTGAGTCTGGAAGAGACGATAGTCTTGTAAGACGAAAGTCAAAGTATTCGATTCGGGACGGAGAGCAACTCAAGACGTTCTGGACCCTGAGTCACCCTTTTTCGCCGGTACCCTGCAAAACAAAGTTAGTTTTTACCTGTAGCCGTGTCCCGTGCATCTGATTGCTGCTTGGAATTTTTGTTGCGGGAACAAACTCCAAACCGGAAGAGTGCGCGGAACTTCTTGAGCGGGAGAAGATTCAAAAACCCGAGAGATGCTGATGCAATTCTGTAGCGGAGAAATTTCCAAGACCACAAAGATGTGCTGACGGAACTTCTGTAGCGGGAGAAGATTCCAAGACCGAAGATTGCTGACGGAACTTTCGAAGCGGGAGAAAGTTCCAAGACCCGAATGATGTATTTGCTTGAGATTTCTTGTAGCGGGAGAACCATAAGACCGACAGATGGTTATGTTGGATTTCTGTAGCGGGAGAAATCGTAGACCCGACAGATGGTTGTGCTGGATTTTTTTGTAGCGGGAGAAATCGTAGACGAAAGATGCTTGTGCTGGATTTCTGTAGCGGGAGAAATCGTAGACCCGAAAGATGTTTGTGCTGGATTTCTATAGCGCGGAGAAATCGTAGACCGGAAAGATGTTTGTGCTGGATTTCTATAGCGGGAGAAATCGTAGACCCGAAAGAATGTGCGTCTGAGAACTTTCTGGTGCGGGAGAATTCCAAAACCCTAGAGAATGTGTGCGGAATTTCTGGTGCGGGAGCAAATTCCAAAACCCGAAAGAATGTGCGTCGGCGGAACTTCTGGTGCGGGAGAAGATTCCAAAATCAAAAGAGTGTGTATGCTTGGAGGTTGCTTTTAGATGTCGACGTTGAAGCCTTGAGGGACACTTGGATTCTACTCAATTAGGGGTATTTTGGTAATTTTGCCGCTTGGAGGGTAATGTTGTAATTTTACAAGGCTTTTGAAAGTTTGCCTGATATTCCCGAGAGTTTGAATGATCGTTGGATGATCGAAATAATACGCGACAAGCTGTGAAATGGCAAGTTAGTTCAGAAGGAGCGCATACACGCTGAGTACCTTCGTATATACACTCATTATCTGCGTATATACGCAGGCATTCAGCGTATATACGCTTCTTTTAGGGGCGTATTTTATCCAACTCCGCACCTTATGTTTTCATTTCGCCATTGCTGCTGCCATTTCGAGCTCTTGCTTGMCAAATTCTTGCTTAAATTCAAGCCCAAAGAAGTTAGAAGCCATTCCTTTGAAGATATACTCTCAAATTCAGGTACAATCCTCCTTCCATTTTGAATTTTTTTGTCTCATTTTCAGATTTAGGGGTTTTATTTTCATGACTCAACTTGCTTGAATTTGTTCATGTTTGTGCTTGCAATTGTTTGGCATTGATGAGAGATATGTAATCTATGCTTTCGCTTGTTTTGCCTTGAATTTGAGATGGAGCCTTGATGAATTGAGCAAGGTGTTGCTCGAAAATATAGTGTGATTTTTCCCCCTTTATTTTGGCCGAACTTTATCCAATTTTGGTTGGATTCTTGATGAACTACTTGGAATTTTTCCTTGTAACAAAATCTCATAACTTGATGATTATTTGCATCTTGATGGTTGATGATTGAAATGCAAAACTTGATAAACTTGATGGTGAGCTTGGAACTTCGTAATCAACTTTCAAGGCTTGTCCATTGCTTTGAAACTCAACCATTGGTTGTAGTATTGCTCTYAGCTTGGTATGAAATCAATTTGAATGTTTCAACCACAAAACTTATTCAAGCTCCATGTTTAAATATAATGTTATAGCCTCCGAATTCCTTGTGAATGACATTCTCGGCTTGCTTTCATAACACGATGGCTTTTAAAACATTATTTCAAAACCATTCGTGTAATGTAGGGCTTTGATATTGCCATCGTTGTGCTTGTTCACTACATGACAACTTCGAAACTTTATTTCAAAGCTACTCACGTAATGTATAGCCTTGAAGTTCAAATTGCTTTGCTTTGCTTATTCATATGTATGTTGGTTTTCACTACACAATAACCTTAGACCAAAGAGATAGAGTATACTACCTCGCCGAGACGACAACCATTTTGCAGACTGCTTTGCCAAACTAGCCTCGATGATGTTAGGATTCCCAGCTCGCTTAACTAAATATGCCTGCTGGTCATTGAAAGGCGGCAAGCCCCAGTCTCCATGATCAACGCCCTTAGAAGATGAAGAGCAAGCCATTCGTCAACTGAAGAATGAGCCTTGGTATTCACATTCTTGAAAATTCTTGGCAAAACGATGAAGTACCCCTCCCCCAGGCCTCGAAGAAAGCACAAACGCCCTAAGGCGATTGGCATCAAACTATGTGCTACCAACGAGGGGAATTTGCACAAAAAGGTTAACACACGGTCGCTCACTACTTTGCTTTCAAGAAGAAGCAAAAGCGATATCGGATAACGTCATGGGCGGCATGTGCGGCCGCATATGAGCGGTAAAAAATGATATGGGCGAGAAAATCAATCAATCTTGGCTATTATTGGATAACCATGGAAAAGGACCAGTCACGACTATGTAAGCAATGTCACACCGTCGCAAAAGAATGCCACTGCAGCTTACCTTCCATCCTACTATATACCCTTTCACCTCCCCTTGCATTTTCCCACCTGGGGCATCGACATAATTGAACAAGATTAACCCCTGCCCAAGGACAAGGTGGGTACGAATCATCTTAGAGTCGCACTCGACTACTTCACAAAATGGGTGGACGGCGGCTTCCTATGCTAACTCTTAAAGGAAACATTGGCAAAGTTATTGAGATGAATATTGTTTTGTCGCTTTAGAGTGCCAATCATGAAATCATTAGCGACACAGGAACACATTTCCAGAAAGAGTGGCGCCGATTTGATTGCTAAGTACAAAGTTCAGCACCACTCGGTTTCTCCCCGTACGGCCGCAAACCAACGGATGCTGTAGAGGCAGGCAAACAAAATGTAAAGACGATCATCGCCAAGAATGACCGAAACTATATGGATTGGCCTCAAAGCTCATTTTGCTCTTTGGGGATATGAATTCAATTCGGACGCTCCACGGGATACAAACACCCTTACTCACTGGTTTATGGAACCAATTGAATTGAGTTCCACGCTCCGCATTCTGTCGACTGAAGCAGCAAATCCCACGACAGCCAAGTGGGTCGTGGCTAGATATGATTGAACTTCACAACTTTTGGATGGGGAGCTAAGGCGCCTCGCCACCTTAAACAATGTGCATCTTTATCAACAAAAGATCACAAGGCATTTCAACAAGGTGTTAAGCCTCGTAACATCAAGGGACAGGTGACTTGTGTTAAAGGCATTGAGGAAAAATGATTTAGACCCTCATGGCAAGTTCCCGTCCAGAATTGGGCAAGCGTCCCTACATAGTCAATGAACATTTATCGGAGGGGCCGTGAGGTTGATAGAATATGTAATGGCGACGAGTTTGCAAGCCTCATCAACATGGACCCTAATTAAAGAAATTATTACATTTAACTCCAAAAAGCCTTGACCTACCCTTCACCCCAACTATATGAACTACGAGAGGCCTGATTCCACATTGGATCGTTAGGCAACTTCTTTTGAAGTGCGGCCCATTTAATCACTTCCGCCATTTTCCGTTTGCTCATGTATTCATAGGTAAATTAGCAAAAAGAAGAAAAAACAAAAATAGATGTAAATATTGTAAAGCGAATAAAGGTGTTGTTTTTATTAAGAGCTTTATTGAGTTCATAATCACATAAGTGCTAATAAAATAAATATGGCAACGCAGGCCTATCAATAAAGCTAGAAGAATTGAGCAGTCAAATCTTTCTTCTCCTTCTCACCCTCTTCAGCATTCTTGTTGCACACCACTAGTGCTCGGCCTCTTTATCGTGAGCCTTTCTTCAACCTTCCTCCTCATTGCGCATAGTCTCTTCCGAGCATAGTGGCCCTCGGATTTCCTTGGTCTTTCCCTCATTCAGTGGGCCTAGTCGGCTCCAAACAGGTGCATGTCCGTGTCCAAGTCTGTCTTTGACTGAGCTAGCAATAGTTCTTCTGAACGCTTAGGGTTAGGGAAAAGGCACTTCAACCTCCAAAGGTCGTTTCTTCTTAATTTCGTTCCTCTCCCAGCCCCTATGGTCAGCACGAGCCCGTCGCAATGGTTGCAAAGTCCATCCACTTCTTGTAGAAACGCGAAGTGGTCGCGTCACGCTCGTCAAGACTAATACATCCACTTAAGGACGGGCAACCCAAGTCCACTCACCTCTTCAAGGAACGACTAACAATGGAGTGGATTTTGGGGGCCTGCGAGTATCGTGATCTGGGCGAACTTGTTTCCTGCCATAGCTGAGCATTGGCGTGACAGGAAAATAGGAAAGTCAACGCCCGAAGACACGTAATGTCAAGCCTCCTCGTCATCCGATGTCAATCATTCTGTAAAATACGCCACATGGACACAGCCCAACCTAATCAGAGCTTCTTCCACTCGCAAAGTATCGTACCCAACCGTCTTCAGAACGTGACAAAGTACAAATATTTTTGCGAGTACAGTAGCTTTTAGTGTTATACGATTCCATGTTCTTCAGGAGGCATAATCAAAGATAATAGCGTTCCATCAACCATGTCTTGTCAAGGAAACAAATATATGTGAACATCTAGAAATACACGGGAATTACTACTTTTAATTAACTGAATTAAGAGAATGTAATTATACCTGAAAATATGAGGACAACAGTCCAGGGAGCATTGTAAGAATCTTTCAAGTCGTCAACTGCACGCAACATCTTCCCACGCACAAAGTAAGGAGGGTGCCGACCAACCTCGCATTGTTTCACCAACAGAAGTAAAACGGAGGAAAGGCCAAAATTTCCGACTTTTGAGGGAAGAGATAATGACAAAATAGGTCAAAAATGGAGGGCTCTTCTCCTATGAGCATCACTAACATAATTCTACGCATTGTTCTAACAAAGTGGTCAATTAACCTTTCAATAATCGACTTGTATTCGTCGGCCAAAAAACAATGTCAGAAACGTTGCGTTTCTCAGCCCCCATGAATTTTCAAAAAAATTGATAAAAAAGAATTCCGATAATCAGGGGCGCAGGAGGGATGATCTATGGGCCACAAAAATGGCATTAATTTCTTCAGGCAATAGGTGTAATTTATTATTGTTAAGGCAAAAGAATGAGTACGAGGATTCAACAATTTTATGGCAGCATGTAAAAAAGCAATATCAATTTTTCACAAACCTGAACATCAGCAAAAACGCTGCAATGATAGTCACAATGGTCGCCTTTGACCGTGGTTGGAAAGATCACGTATCCGCATCAAGAGCAAGACCAACCTTGTGAGCCATGACTGACGAGACTTTGGAGAAATAACGTGTTTAAGGTTTGTAGTAAAAAAGGAAACAAGGGAACGGTTTTTGAGGTGGAACATAGTTCGGCATAAAACCCCGTACCGCATTTATAAATGCAAATGCAAAACCGAGCCAAAACCTAAAATTTGAGCATATTACGTGATACAGAGGCGATATCGCTCGTTGTAGCGTAATATCCGGCAGGCTTGCCACCGTACGAACTTTCCTTAAAATTTTTGGAAAATCGAAGAAGCCACGGTATATACGCTACCCAAGGAGCGTATATACGCAGGAGGTCAGCGTATATAGCTCCTCTGTAGCGTATATACGCTCCATACTCACTTAAATTCGGGGCAATTTCTTGCCATATTTTTTCGCCCTGAAGTCAGCCATATTTGCAAGTTCGGGGGGGACGAGTTGTTGTATTCGGGCTAATGTATGGGCGCTTTCACTGCGACTCAAAATGCATGTAGGATTTGTCATTTTTTTGTTTATCTTTTTTCAAGGAAGAATCGGTACCTCATTTCCAATGCATACTAGAAAACGTGCATAAATACAACACATACATACATTCAAAAAACCATACATGCATTTCATACATAAGTTGATAGTATACAAAACAATGCCATACATTCATACAAACACATGCATGCTTCATACATAAGTTGCATAGTATAAGAACCCGTAGTTTCAAGGCTAAGTTAGTCCTAAGTATTACCTATCTACTGAGGTGCACCCACCCGGTCCCAATACCGATCTCCTGGTTCTGAAGCGATACAACGGTAATAATTCCCGGGACTAATGACGGGTGTCGCCGCAGCTCGAGGAAGGCATCATGGAAGGCATTGAATGTGGGGCCTCAATAAAACGGAGGAGGTTGGGGCCCGACTGTGAATCCTAGCCTAAAAAGCAAAACTGTTAGTCGAGAAGTGAGCGGCGAAAGAAAGACTGAGGCAGAGACTGCGATTTGTTGACTCGCCTGAAATACGAAAGCAGGAATAAGCATTTCAAACAGCTAAGCGCTAAAACATAAAACAAAAGCGTTGGGTGAGAGGATGATATGCCCAAATGAGCCTTGTCGGAGTCTTCTTCAATTCCATTTCAAGGAATCATCACCCTCAGGTAATTCGCTTCCGATCCCGCTCGGATAAACTGAAGGCATCACAAGCGTTAACTTACAAGCAGAAATGAAAATCATCGAGAAATAAACATAATATCCACTCCTTCGAAGTCAGTGGCAACGGAATGGGTAGCATGCAGCTCTGCCTAAAGGCCGCTCATCCAAGGTCTCCCGTACTGATCCATAGATCGCCATCATAACTGATGGTAAGATCAGCCAAATAGGAAACAACGCCAATCCGCCATATGCTAAAAGCGAGAAAGCTGTTAAAAATGGCATTCGCCAAATCAAACAGTTTCCAGAATACAAGTAAGGTGCAAAGTACGCTGGGGCGAGGAATCGAACTTGACAACAGGAGCCAGACGAGGGGATTAACACCTCACTATAAGCACAGCCTTCCAGCTAATAGAGAGTGTGATCGATGGCCTCAAAAGAGCGCTTCTAAGCGCCCGCAGCAGGTTTGAATGCATTATCATTGCCTGGGAGGATTCTGTAGGGCAACCACAGGAAAATCTCGAGCATACTGCCTCAAGTAAACGTTCACGTTTAGGCAGATAGAAATCCGTGCGTCAGTTAGGCGTCATGAACACCAACGAGTCCGGTCTGGAAAGGGATAGGGCAGCAGGCTAAATGATCAGCTCGCGGCGAAAGGAACGAAAGTGTACCTATGATTAAAACATGGGGAAATGTCCACGAAGTTTGAAATTGAAAAGGAAAAGAAACCAAGGGCAGATATCTACCGTCGTGGAGCCTTCATACGTTTAATCTTCTTACGAGTGTCATGTAGAGCATCTTGGAGTCCTCAAAGTCTGACGTCGCGCCCCAACCATAGCAGCGGGATACTTTGTGGGAGGCCCAGGAGCGTGGGGCTGAGGTGAAGATAAGAGTAGCCCAGAGTTTGCAAGAACACCACAGGTAAGTCAACACGTCAAGTGAAAGAAAAGACAAAGATACAACAGTCAAAGTATACTCAATCCCGCCATGGGCCTGTAATCGCACATTTCACCGACATATCTTAATTGCCAGGCAGGCCTTCCTCATGCTCACAAGCCAGCTGGCATACCTAACCGGCCCAGTTCATGAATTTCGAACAACGTCCAAATCCCTTTAAAGAAGCAAGGTAACGCAAATGGCAACGGGTTTTAGCCCGGCAATCCGGTCTACCAAAAGCTGTTGATCATCAACAGCAAGATGATGCGAGCTGCGCTGGACTCAGTACATTGTCCATCCACAATACCTCTATAGAGTACCCAAGCTTCACATACTTCTCCTTCTTCGGAAAAGAAAGCGGCAATAGAGGGCCAAGCAGCGCGGAGGAAAGTTCCTCTGAAGCTAGTGTTTCAGAAGGGTCATCACCACAGGTTGCCCGGTGAAAGTCAGGTCTGTAGAGATAGAAAAGTCAAAGGAGTTGAATATTTCACCCCACGGAAAGTGAAAGTGTTGGTAGTGTCACCACTCCAAAGTGCCAAGAACAAAAGGAATGAGGACCGGCATAGTCGGTCATCTGCCTTAAATCTCTACGAAATGGTGGAACCAGTATTTCTCCATAAGTCCCATAAAGTCGCGGATCTTCAAGAGTGCCGCTAAGTGAAAAGTTGGCCATCCGTGAGAGTGACCATGTCTCGGACATAGTTAATTTTTCCTGGCAAAGAAAGCAAAGACGGTAACTTCAATAAATGACCATCCACCGAAAAGAAAGAAGAGAAAGGGACGATGCTTACAATCCTGAAAGAGGGCGAGACGATAATAGATTTCCCTAAGCACCATAAACTGATCCGGAGACCGGACGGGCATTTCCAGGTGTTTTTCCGGCTGGAACGGAGTAGGGGACAGACTCGACCTCCTCTAGAATCTCCCTCCATGGAGTTCCGCCTCTCTAATCAAGAAATACAAACTGATCTAGGAAATCAAATATCGTCAGCATAACGGCTAATAACATGGACAATACCAACACCTAGAAGTGTAATAACCCTACAAGGAAAATCCGCCTTAAGGTTGATAACCACAAGCATACATTCACAATGATTTGGAATAAAGTTCTAAGGT